>JANHFM010002972.1:68716-79839 GCA_032468115.1 Grayia smithii
AAAGCTGGCTGAGGAATTCTGGGAGTTGAAGTCCACAAGTCTTAAAGTTGCCAAGGTTGGAGACCCCTGCTTTAGATTGTCTTTTCCAAATTGCTCCTTTTAGTACTGTTGGAATTCACCATCATGGTGAATAGATAGGCAATTATGTGGTGTTTTGCTTTCTAGTTGGTTCAACCTTCCAGTCGAAGAAGATTTTCCTAGAATATTGACACCTTTTTGTGCCTGCAAACCATGACCATAGTTTTGGGGAGAATAAGAATGGCAGTTAATGGTACATTGATGCAGAGAGGCAGAAATATGTTGGTAGAGGCAAAAAACTATCAGACTCTTTCTCTGTTTTTGTACCAATCTATGCCAGATGTTATGAGAATTCTATCAAGTTAGAATCAAGTATATACTTTTATCTATGTGCGCCGCCCTGAGTCCTTAGGGAGTAGGGCGGCATATAAGTTGAATAAACTTAAACTTAAACTTCAGTTGGTGTTACATGATTGTTAATTCATGGTGGGGGAGGGTTGTTTGCAATCAAGACCAGTTTGTACATTGGGAAATACATTTATATTGGGGAAAAGGCTGTAATAAACATGTTAATGATATGGAACAAAATGTAATAATTTTGTTTCATATTTAAAAGCCTTCAATGTTTGTTTTTTTCAAATACCTAATTGTTCATTTTTGGGTATGAGATAAAGGATCCTTTCCCAATCACAGGTGTTCAAATGAATAATATTGTTTATAGTGACAGTTTATTTATATGCCAAAACTAAGAAAAGGATACAGAAAAGAGTGAATTCATGAAGTTCAAAAAATCCCTATGCCTGACAATATAAAACTGATTTCCAATATACTGTACTACTTTTTATGTAATCTGGAAGTGATTCCAGGTTTAATATAGGAAATACCTTTAGGCTATCTCAGTAAAACCTAGTGAACTGTTAGGACTTCACAAATGTTTTAAAATTTATTTGGGCTCACTGTTAAATATAAGGTTATGAGAATTCAGTGTGAAAGGAATCTACAGTGTACCTTTAAAATAGTTTCTCGTCTTTGCAACGGCAAAGTTACACTTTGAAAGAGATGCATGCTTGGTTAATTAAAAGGAAGCAACAACAGGATTAGGTGACATTGAATTTCAGACATACATGCATAGGATTATATTGCACGGTTGCAATGTAGAGATACTTTAACTGCTAATAACCTCTATTGAAGACATGGGAATTGAGTTTTGAAAAAACATGAATAAAGGACTAGGATAAACAGCTTGCTTCTCCTCACCCCTTCCTCTCCTCTGGGAGTAGAGATGACAAACTGGTCTGCAATCACAATTTGAATGAAGATACATAACTGATAAAGCAGCTCATTTCTCAATTCCTCATTATTTTGATCAAACCGCTACCCCCTTCTTCATATTATTGTTGTGATGGGTTGCATTAAAATCTGGAGAAGTAGTAATAGCCAAAACTTCAGTCACATGGCACATTTACATACATTCTGTTAAAGCCAATATTTTTTGCACATACCGGTATCTTCATTCAGTATGTAGATGTTAGAGGCAGGGAATAGCATCAAGATAGAGATAGTCCTCTTTTTGGCTTCAGTAGTTAAGTCTTACATCTGGCTACCTCCAGCCAAATGTTTGATACTCAAACTTGTCAGTTTTAAGAAAAGAATATAAAAGTACTTGATTGACTATCCCTAAAATTAACCACATTAGAACCACAGCCTTATATTGATAACTGTTTAATTAAGTAGAGCTGTTTAATTTTTCAAGACCATAAGATAGACTTTTGCATAATAATCTACTGGTTAATGATTCGCGATGAAACATTAATATGGTTAAAAAGTTGATTTGTAAAGCTCAACTTACAAGTCATGATCCAACAGAGGTCTTCTAGGCCTTTTTGAAGTAGGATTAGGTTGAGATCCAGGTTTGTTTGCTTCTAAGAAAAGCAAGATTAAGCCTTAAATTTTCCAAGGTCTCATTAACTCTAGGAGCAAGAAATGGAAAAGAAACCCATTTCAAAGCAGTAAGTATTAACCCATTCATCTCAATTGACAGAAAGTTCCAGCATAGCACTCCGTAGCTCATAAAGGATAGCTTGGAAGAAAAAACTTCCATTGTACAGTTTGTGACAATTTTGTATACATATTATGTTAACTCTGATATTAAAAAAAATATTGTTATATATTACCTCTGATGTTAAAAAAACAATATTCTGGGGAGAATAGTATTCCTTTCAGAATTTTTGTAGGTGGCCTTCAAACCTAGTTTCATGTAAATTAGACAATCCATTATTGATAAATTAAACAATCCATTATTGTTTACTGTCGCCAGATTAAAAAGTGCATGCCATCTTAATGAAAAAGTATCATGTTTAAAAGTCTTAAGGACAGATTGCTTATGTATACAAACCTCATAGGTATGTTTGTTTTAGAAATAGATCCCATATAATTATGTGATTTGCTCCAGGCATCATTGTCTTTGGGGAAGTGGGATGGGCAGAATGCAAATAGCATGGTTTATATACAATAAATGCATCAAACATCAGGATGGCTGTGCGTAAGGATCGGATTTGTATTGTGTTGTCACGGCACATCACAACACAAATGTAATTTTGTATGTAATTTTCCATTGTTTTTCCACTGGATGCTTACATTCATAGATAGGTATGGAATTACCTTTTGAAATTATGTTGGCACTAAATGAACCTGATGTAAATGTACATTACAGTCCAACATTGCGGTGTCCCTACAATTATGTGATCAAAATTTGGGTGCTTGACAGTGGGTCCACCCTTATGACCATGGGAATACTGCAACTTCCCCTCTCCCCAAGTGTAGAGCAGGAGTCCTCAGCTGCCTATGAGACTTCTCACAGGCTAGAAGGCCTCAACTGATTGAGCAGGCCCAACCATGTTCAGGCTCCCATCCCTCTCTGTCACTCCCCAAAGGCCTGGACCTTCTCTTTGCCGACCATGCCAGAAGGCATCAGCTGTCTACTCCTAGGTCCAGCTATCTTTCCCTTTCCCTATAGCTGCTGACAGGCATGTCCAGTTGATGCGAGGCTCAGCTAGAAAGCTAGCAAAGCCATCTTCCTTTGAAAGAGAGAGAGAGAGAGAGAGAGAGAGAGAGAGAGAGAGAGAGAGAGAGAGAGAGAGAGAGAGAGAGAGAGAGTGAGTCCTGTATGCCCCTGGGTCTAGCCAGTTGGCATAGTGGGGCAGGGAGAAGACCGGGTCTCTTGAGAGAGAGGAAGAAGGAGGAGCCCCACATGCTGCTGGGACTTGGCTGACCAAGTCCTTCTGGGCCCCAGTAGGTTTCTGTTTGCAGTTGGGCGCTGGACCTCCCAATACTTCCCCCTTAGGCACCCTTAACACCTGCAACAGGGAGAGCTGGGATTGTGGTTGTTGAGCAAGGCAGTCATATGGATGTCTCACTTGACAAAAACAATGACTTGCAACTAAGTTTCTGCATTTGTAAATTGAGGTCTCTCTGTATTATTACATTATTAAACCTTGAAAAAGAGATGAAATTCATCTGATGGAGCAGTACCCTTGAAATATGTTAATGTTAAGAAACTGAGCTTTCATATTTTCCTGAGGAAGTAATTTCTCCATAAGTGATGAGTAAGATGGGAAGTACAGCATGCAAGTTAAATATCCAGTCAGTATTGGATTGGATTGGATTTATTTATATATTTATTTATATCCTGTCTTAATTATGTTTTATCAATAACTCAAGGCGGTGAACGTACCTAATATTCCTTCCTCCTCCTATTTTCCCCACAACCACCCAGTGAGGTAGGGAAGGCTAAGAGAGAGTTATTGGCCCAAAGTCACCCATTCAGCTTTCATGCCTAAGGCAGTACTAGAATTCTCAGACTCCTGGTTTCTAGAACAGCACCTTTACAAATATACCAGACTGGCTGTCTGGAATGGCCACATACTTGATTCTGGAATGGCCACATACTTGACAATTTTCACCTTACCTATTTTCCTAAGTATTGCAAAATGGCATTAGTGATTCACAATCAGATTCATGCACTTTTTTGTTTAAATTCTGCCTGAAAATAAAGGCATAGAAAATAAATAAAACAAAATGTAAGGTATAGCTTCATTGTGTGGCTTTTCATGGGTTTGACAGTTCCAGTCAATTCCTTTCGCAGTCTCTTCCTTTCGCAGACTTCCTTTCGCAGTCCCAGTCAAATAAGAAATAAGAAAATAAGAAAATATTGGTTTTTAGCCTTTAGACAGCTGTTCCACATAACTGGGAGTTTGCATTTGGTATCTCTGTATTATATATGTTGAAATTGAAATCAGTTTAATTTCTAAAATAGTTTCTCTTCCTCTCTGAACAGATCGTGAAATGTAACCATTTCGGTCCAGTGCTTCTTCAGGTGGAGAATAAGTGTGGCTTACACATTTTCTCCACTTCCCTTCCCTTTTCTTCCTTTGCACACTTCATCAGCACATCCAAGGCTAAATGCTAATGCTAACCTAATTTCCTTTTACATTTGAGTGTGAGATTTAAGCTCCAATTAAAAGGTTTGATTGTAAATGTTTATCTTGATGTGCAAATTGAAATTATGATTCTTAGTTCAAATTTAAGAGGACCTTTATTGTTTAATAAATACATCTCTTTGCTCACTAAAACACACTGGACTGATTTAATTACTTCTAAAGATAATAGTTCATTTATCACTTTCCTTTCCTTTGAATATGATTTCCTTAGTCTTTATAAATATATTTCATCACTGTGAGACAAATGATTCCTAATTCACAAGAAGTAGTATCTTAAGATATAGCATATATTTCCAGCCTGGTAACTTTCAAAGAAAGCTGCCATCTTTGTTTAAAAAGGAAACATAAAAGTTAATTTAATTCAGACACAATAAGGTCTTGGTGTAATGGAAAGAAAACAAAAGCTGAGAAAAGTATCATGAACTCTAAAAGGGAGGGGCTGAATCCGAAAGAATTTGAAAGCTTTTAATGTCATTCATAAACATATATTTTTAAATTTTTATTTTAGGCCAAAAAATGGTGGAAAATACTGTGTGGGACGCAGGATGAAATTTAAATCGTGCAACACTGAACCATGTTCTAAACTAAAGAAAGATTTCCGTGATGAACAATGTGCTGTCTTTGATGGGAAGCATTTTAACATTAACGGTCTACCTCCTAATGTGCGCTGGGTTCCTAAATATAGTGGAAGTAAGTACATCAATAAGGCAACTAGAAGTAAGAATTGGTGAAGGATTTATTTATTTCAGAGGTCTTCAAACTTGGCAGCTTTAAGACTTGTGGACTTCAACTCCATGGCTGGAGAATTCTGGGAGTCGAAGTCTACAAGTCTTAAAGCTGCCAAGTTTGAAGACCTCTAATTTATTTGTTTGTTTATATCCTGCCTTTATTATTTCTATAAATAACTCAAGGCAGCAAATTCTAGGCTCATACTCCGTCCTCCTATTTTCCCCACAACAACAACCTTTCGAGGTGGGTTGAGCTGACAGAGAATCACCGGCCCAAAACCACCTGCTATGGATCAATGACAAGAGAACTTTCTTACCAAAGAAAGTGAAAAGACCAGATAGAAAATAACCAGATTATTTTGCTTTGACAGTTTTAATGAAAGACCGGTGCAAGCTCTTCTGCAGAGTGGCAGGAAATACAGCTTACTATCAGCTCAGGGACAGGGTTATTGATGGCACCCCTTGTGGCCCAGACACGAATGACATCTGTGTACAAGGACTTTGTCGGGTAAATATTACTTTATTTTATTTAACAAGCTAACCATTTTCAAATATGGGTCACGTTTTCCATCTTCTCCTCACATGAACTGATAATTGTGTGACATTTCCTTAATTTAAGCCAGAGCACTATTTTATGTAATTTACACAATAGTTTTTCTGTTTTGTATTAGTCCTTGGCTAACCACAGTAGTAAAGTTCTGAATTGTACAGAATGTCAAGTATGTCAAGCATAAATAAATGCCATCCTAAAGAGGGATGCTGCTTGATCCTAATACATGCCAATGTTAATGCCATGTGTCAGAACGTGGAGGCATCAAAAGCCTGAACTGAATCTACAGGGGGGTGGGGTGGGAGCTAGCCCAATCCTAAATGGATCTGGATTTAGCATTTAAATTTTACTAATTGATTCCTGCTTTAGCAGAATGTATTGCCATTTCTCTGTAAGCAAGAACAGTTCCTATTAATAGTATAGTATTTGTTTTCAGTGGAAAAAAACCCCCATTTAATGTCCAGCAGCTCCAAGTTAATTTAGGGAAGATCTGAGGCTTGAATTTTAAAGAACTGCTGTCAGTTTTATTTATTTTACTAAATTGTTATCCTGCCGCTAATGCCGCATAGTTAACTCAAAGAAATGAACATACATAAACTCCTCCTATTTTCTCCACAACAACAACAACAATCCTGTGAGGTGTGAGAGAATGATTGACCCAAAGTCATCCAGCCAGCTTTCATGCCTAAAGCGAGACTAGAATTCACAGACTCCTAGTTTCTGGGCCAGCACATTGATCACTACACCAATCTCTTTAGTTCATCTGAGCTTAAAATAGGTGACCCTTTTTGATCCCGATAGCCCTACAACCCAGACTGAATTAGTAGCCACACACTACTGTCTTCTCACTCATGCAAATTCAAGCCGATACAAATTTTCTATTCCTTTTTTTCCTCTTGTTCACCACATACTTACACTCGGAGACTTACATAGCAAGGGAGGCAAAAATACTCTTCCCCATCCCAGGAAGCAGAGATAAGAGACTGAAATCTCCTTCACTGCATGCTGAGATTTTTACACCTGTCCTTTCCTGGAAGTCTTTAAGAAAAAATTGGACAACTATTTGTCTGAAATGATATAGGGTTTCCTATATCATAGGATATAGGGGTTGGACTAGAAGACCTCCAAGGTCCCTTCCAACTCTGTTGTTTTGTTATCTCGGGACCAGTCTTGGCATGAAATTTAAATGGAGAAGATTGGATCTGATGAGAGCCCTGCTCCCCACACCATCTTCCTCATTTCAGTTGCTTTCCTGACTATCTTCCAAAGAGCCTGTTAGTGAGCTGTTGAGAGACAATTAAGTTTGAAGAGACAAGATGTGAGTAGAATATCATTTTCCACATTTCCATCAGGCTTCCACTAACTTAGGAGTATTATTGAACCAGGAAGACAGCATGCCAGGATAATTCCTTGTGTGTCATCGTCCTTCACAAAGCAGCAGCTGCAGCAGCAGGGAACACGGATGGGAACCAGAAAGCCTGTATTGATCTGTACGGGAGTCCTCCGCGTGTTGCATGTGTGCACCGCTTGTTCCACATGCTATACAGATTGTACTGAGCTAAATGGGCTAATTGTCTGATTCAAGTATAAATCAGCTCTATTCTCTATTGCCTGTAAATCCTCTTTTGTCTGAAAATGATTGAAAAGCAGTGGAGAGGCTTAAAAAAAAAAAGTACATTATAAGTATCCTGGGTTTCTGTTTCCTCTGTACAGCTGTAGTGTCAGAATCGAAACAGCCATGTTGGGTTTTTTCTTTCTAGAGAGACTTACAGGATTGGATTACACATAGGTATTTATGAGAACTGTTTAGGTGCCAGGCTTCCCATAAAACGATATAGTTTAACTAGGACAGATATAAAAGAGTCCTGCGGTACGCTGTAAGTAGTTTGTAAATGGGAGCCATTTCCTTCCCTGAATGTCTGAAGAATTCTGAAAACGCAGTGCAAGAATTACTGTATTGTACATGAGATTATGTTGTGCTCTTGAGAAGCTGGTTTTAAGCATCTAAGATTACATTATTGTAAGTTTCTACTTGAAGCGGGAAACTTATTCTTATTAGAAATCACACTCTCTTAGAGTTGCAGAAGACCTACATAGTTGTGATTGGCACTATTACGGACAAGTGAATATAGATAATTGGAGCAATTGTAGTCATTTTGTTGGGATCACAATTTGGCTGAAAGGTACATAAGCCGAGCACTTAATAATCCAGACTCATCTGTTGTTGTTACAACTGCTACCTATTTCCACAAGGCAGAATAAACTTTGGGTAATCTTCTCTGTATTAGGGATGTGGTGGCTCAGTGGCTAAGACGCTGAGCTTGTCGATTGAAAGATCGGCAGTTCAGCGGTTTGACTCCCTAGTACCACGTAATGGGCTGAGCTCCCGTTATTTGTCCCAGCTTCTGCCAACCTAGCAGTTCGAAAGCACGTAAGAAATGCAAGTAGAAAAATAAGGACCACCTTTGGTGGGAAGGTAACAGCGTGCCGTGAGCCTTTGGCATTTAGTTATGCCGGCCACATGACCATAGAGACATCTTCAGACAGCGCTGGCTCTTCAGCTTTGAAATGGAGATGAGCACCGCCCCCTAGAGTCAGGAACAACTAACACATATGTGCGAGGGGAACTTTTACCTTAATCTTCTCTGTAGCTCCAGGTACTCACCTGCTTATCCTGTCTCACTTATCTCCGAGCTATATGGTTTTGCATTTCACGTGGCTTGAAACATGCTTACTTTTCATGTCCTAATAGGAGGATGGTTGTGATTATTATAGCATAACAGGATATTGGAAAAATAAAGAATGGATGTGCCGTCAGAGGCCATTGCTGGTAGTATGGTTTTCATTTGCAACCGTGTAAATTCTATCTTATTTTCATATTTGTCCAATTTCATTCTGAACTTTTCTTTCTCTAAAGCAAGCTGGATGTGATCATGTGCTCAATTCCAAAGCCAGAAGGGATAAATGTGGTGTGTGTGGTGGCGATAATTCATCATGCAAAACCATTGCAGGGACATTCAATACGGTGCACTATGGTAAGAAGAGAAAAGCTGTTTGCTAGCAAACTTAACCTCTGTGACATGTTTTGAAAAACCAGTCCTATGATGAAGAAGATTTTGCTTTCACTTTTTTCATCTTGTGAGCTTCTTGCTAATTTGATGATCACATGAAAGCATCAACTTGGTTACTGTGATGTTGAATTGCAGCACAGTTGTACTTTTTGTCGTTATTATATAAAAAAAGCAACCTACCAAGGCTACACGTGCATAAGAAGCTTGACTTTCTGGCTTGTCTTCTCAGGTTATAACACTGTGATACGCATTCCAGCCGGTGCTACAAATATCGACGTACGGCAGCATAGTTACTCAGGGAAACCAGAAGATGATAATTATCTTGGTAAGAAGAGATGATCTTCAGCAATTGCAAATTAATATTGTTCCCTTCCCAAAAAAATGCTCTTGTCATACTATCATATAACTGTTTGGTTGGAAAAAGACAGAAAGATCACATAGACAGTCTTCAGCTTACAACTGTAATTGAATCTGCAACTCAGTAAGGTCATAAGCTGTGATGGTTGTAAAGTAGGTCATCATAGGACCGTGCCTGATTTTAGGACTTTTTTGCAGCGGTCATAAAGCAAATATTGTGAAGGTTAAGCAAACGTGCCCAGGTCTATCTCTTTTCCCGTTTCCTGCATTTTAAAAAACTCATTTGAGGTGGCTTTAGAGCAGGGGTGTCAAACTAAAGGCCCACGGGCGGAATGCAGGCCACAGGGTGCTTAGATCTGGCTCATGGGAACAGCGAAGGACCAGATGACCTGGAAACAGTGAAGGACCAACCCGCAGTGTCTCTGCCAGCGAAAACAGAGCTCAGCAGGACCTCAAGCAGCCACCCTGAGCTCCGTTTCCGCCGGCAGAAGGTTGCAGGAAGCCATCCCAGCTGAAAATGGAACTTGTGAGGGCCGCGTGTGGCCTGCAAGAGCTCCAGTTTCACTGGCAGTGGTTGCAGGAGGCCGTCACAGCTGAAAATGGAGCACAGCAGCCCGTTTTTGCTGGCAGAGCGCTCCGGCAACCACAGGTGCCCCTGACATGAGTGATTTCAAGCTGGCCACACCCACTGGCCATGTCTACCTCCCGAGGTCAGACACAACCCTGATGCGGCCCTCAATGAAATCGAGTTTGACACCCTGCTTTAGTGTGGATGTTGTTGTATTTTTCTCTATTTTGGGTTTGAAATGTAGTTCAGCTTTCTTTCAAAATCTGGAACAGAGCAAATATTCCTTAATTGAAATGTCTATAGAAGCTTTCAATACAATGTATTTACATTTTTATGCAGTTAAGACTATGAGGCCTTCTATAATGGCCTGTGTTATTAAAATTGACATTGATACTTAGACGTTTTGGAGGAATTTCATCTCTCTCAGTCTTTCATCCTTCTCAGTTTTTTTCATGTTTTTAATGGTTTGGCCAATTCAAGTCTAATTAATTTAATTGGATCTATTGTAACCATACAGTAAATCTGGGTCTAGCCATTATTGTCTGGCACCACACAAACATAGAATAGAATGTAATTGTGCCTGGATTCTCTATCAGTTGTGTCTTATCTCTTGAAGTCTTGTTCAGTCTCCTCTGAGCACTCCCTTAGGGCAGTAGAGTGGCTGTGATAAGAAACAAGTGAGCAACTAAGTTAGGAAATTAACTACATAATAACAGCAGGCTGCTATCATTCAGGAAACAATACATTTTAAAGGAAGGCATGGTTTCCTGAACTGAAAGGGAACTATTCTTCTAAGCTTTGAAGTTTTCAGCTTTTAGTGTATAATTTAGTGTATATAGTTTCAAGTCAAAGATAAAAAATGCAAACACAAGACTTTCTAATTTTCCATTTGTAAGTTCAGTTTAGAAGTAATTGCACTCTGTACAAAGAAATGATTTCTTTTTTACGATATTGGATGAGGAAGAGGGTAGACCGGAAGGTAGAAATTTGAACTAACATAATGTTGTTGTGCTTGTGGTGGTGCTTGAGATGTACCGTGTTTCCCCCCCCAAAATGTCTTATATTTTTTTGAACCCCAAAATAAGGGCTTGGCCTTATTATCGGGGGGAGGGGTGTCTTATTATTTTGGGGGTGTAGGAGGCAGCGAGCGTAGCCACCTCATGGCTGCTGCTGTGTTGCGCCCACCTCCTATCCATCCATCCCCCTTGCCTGCAAGCTCCTGCCCCACTCCTACCTCTCCGCCGGGTGACCCCTGGCAGCCCCAGATGCCCAAAGCCTAAGCCTGCCCAGCTCCCTTTTCCACAGCACCCGGTTCGGTATTGAGGAGGGTGG
>JANHFM010002972.1:161258-171816 GCA_032468115.1 Grayia smithii
TCTCCAAACTGCTCAAAATTTCCACTACCGGTTCTCCAGAACCTGTCAGAACCTGCTGGATTTCACCCCTGCCACAGAGATTAGTGCCCTGTACTTGGAGATAATGTATAACCAGTAGCCAAAGATGACCAATAGGAGCTGGGCAGATTCTAGCCCCTGGTTGCATTTACATCGCTCTCCCTGCTGCTGCAACAAGAGAAGATGGAAGACATCACTCTAACATTAGATAATCAGCCCCTGCTATAATGGAGATGAGATAATAGTAGCATCCTGAGGACCTTCAAGAATAGTTAAGTGAAGCATCTTCAAAGGGCCATTAGGGAGACCCATAGTAACCGCTATGTACTTGAGAACTCCCATCTTGCTGGACAAGGTACTTAAGAAGATGACAGCCAACTAATTCCATGCTGTATTTAGAGGATACGAATCATCTGTCTAGTCCGATCATGTTTCAGCCCATATTTTAGCATTGAAACTGCATAAGTCACACTCACAGATCACCCACTCTAGAGAAAAGATAGTGGGAGTTCAATTCTTGGTCATCCTATTAAAAGTTTTGAAAACCTGACCTTACAGTAGCTTTGATTGAAAACCCTCCTCCCTGGATAACCCATCAGGAGCAATGAGCAGGTTACTTTTAAGCACCTTTCCAAAATAGGACTATTACACAGAAAAAACACTCTGAAAAGGTAGTGAAGAAGTTGGCTTATTGAGCAAACTTCCATCTCTCAATGCAGGCTGAATTACTAAAATTCTGTAATTTTCTTTCTCTTGTGAGAAAATCCAAGGAAATTCCTGATGCCCTCCAACATTTTCTTTATCTCTCCTTCAAAAGATAAAATCAGTCCTGTGTGCCTGCATACAAATCAGAGCCTAATTTATAGCTGTTTTATAAGAGTCCTCCTTATGAACTCTGACTGCAGCAGTTTAATTTTAACCTCCTTACTTAGTGTATTTACTCAGGCAGGCAGGAACCTTGACAGCCATAAATTTGCTCAGCTATTAAGTCTTTAGATTATGTTGTCCTAAATAGTCCCTGTTTAACCTTCTCTTGCCTTCATTCGTGGGTTTATCACTTCTCACTTTTGACCATGGTATCCTATTGAGCTTGGAGCTGCAACAGGAAACCCCAATCTTCAGCCCTTTCATTCCAGCTGCACAGTCAATGCCAGAAGGAGTCATTGGATGAATTAACCTGGCCCCAGGATTGTTAGACCACAGCTTAAACAGGAGTCTATTCAGTCACCCTTGTTTATGAAGTCACGGAATAAGGTTATCAGGAAGCCTAGTGTTTATTACCTGGCTAGGTGATAAATGCATGCGAGAGTGGAGTTTGCTAGTCCTTTATACATAACAGCTTGGCCTGCCAGTTTTGGTTGCTATGTACTTTATTCCTTAATTGTTCTTCCCTTTATCTGATGCTCTTTCCTGCTCTTTGGTATCATGAAGAAAGAAATCAGACATCAAGAACTCATAGTTCAACCAACTAGTTCCAAAGGTGCTTTTCCAAAAGGCAAGTGGACTTTCTTGGACTTTTCCTTTCAAAACATTTCTCATCCAAGAAGCCTCTTCAGTTCAAGACCAAGAAAGTCCACTTGCCTTTTGGAAAAGCACATTTGGGATAACCATGACCTGGATGATTGAGAATCTCCACAGAACTCCTAAGCTAACTATATTCTGTACTGTTGATATCTCTGGGTAGTTGTAGGATTTCCTGAAAGTCACTTGAGACCAAAAATAAATAAATAATGAACTCTTGGCATTAGGTTTTGTTGATTAATGTAGTTTGTGGTTGTAGAAATGGCCAGCACTTGTTAAGAAGGTAACATAAAAACCTAAGGCTATAATTTTATTCTGTATTGTATACTATGCTGAAAAGTGTTGGAAGTCCACTTACTTTTCTTTTCCTTCCCCGTTTTCCAATCATCTTTATTTTCTTCTCTATTTATATAATGCTGATTTGAATAAAATTCTTGAAACAGAAAAAGAAATATGAGATAGAGTGGATTTCCTGATAGTCCATTCCATTTCCTTCGTTTTGGGAGAAAGAAAAAGGCTGATCTTTTCCTGAAAAATGAAAAGCTGTGCAAGAGCCATAAAAATTCCTCTCTTTCTGCCCACTATAACTCAGCTGTTTTTCTTTTCTTTTCTGCCTCTCTGTGGGTTTGTAATAGGTTCTTCACCACAAGCACTCATGTGTCTTCAGGGTTTAAAACTTTAGCTTCTGGATTCCATTCCTACAAACTTTTCTCCATCCACAATAAAGAGATGGTTCTTTCAATGGTCTTCAGATGTGGTGGAATGTAGCCTGGATTCCCATGAGGGAAGGGCTGCATTCCAGAGGACCAAAGAGATAGTGAAGTTTAGATAGTTTGCTTGGGAGAAAGAGAGTTGAGAGGGCTTTTACCTAGAAATTCTCAAAGTATATCTTTAATAATGTACATAATCTTCACTTTGCCAAGATTTCTGTCTATAAGTGAGGAACAATAAAGGAAACTGCTCAGAAATAACTTTGCATATCTTTCTTAGTTTTGAGAGCCTGACATAAATTGTACAACAATATTAAGCTCTTTCCTTATGAACTGAGGTGGCGCAGTGATTAGAATGCAGTATTGCAGGCTAACTCACTGCCCTTAGCCAGGAGTTCAATCCTGACAGGCTCAAGGTTGACTCAGCCTTCCATCTTTCCAAAGTCAGTAAAATGAGGACCCAGATTGTCAGGGGCCATATGCTGACTCTGTAAACTGCTTGGAGTGGGATGTAAAGCACTGTGAAGCAGTATGTAAGTCTAAGTGCTATTGCTATCCCTTTCTACAGCACGTATTCTGCCTCTCAAGGTCTAAAAGAATATTGATAGAAGGAGAATATTTGAAGTTCAGGGTTGAAATGAGGGTGCTCTCTGAGCTTGGTTGTTTTCTTGCAGACGTTTCATTATCCAAACTAGGTAAGAGCATTGCTATCACAGTGATGAAGTTACCTAGTTTAGGTAATGAAACATCTGAGACAAAACAATCAAGCTCAGAGAGCACCAAGGACCCCTCTATAAGAATAGTTTTGTACTGATCATCCAGACATGTTTTCTTTGTGACAGCCCAATTTTGGGAAAGGTTTTGAAGGCCACATACTAATTTTGTTAGAGCCAAGTTACAGAAGCACCTTCATTCTCCTCAGCCAGCATATAACCTTAGAGCAGGGGTGGGCAACTGTGGCCCTTTTACAACCTGTGGACTTCAACTCCCAGAATTCCTGAGACAGCCAAGCTGGCTGGCTGCACTAAGAGATACACCAGAACATTATTGATATCTTCAGAAAGCAAATTTAAACAGTAACCGGAGCTAAAGCTTGCAGAAAAAATGAGAGCAACAAAGAGGCTTCGTTGTCTGCAATACAAAGAAGAAAAAGAACTGAGTGAGCTAGGATAAGATCCAGGATAGTGACAGGTAAAAGGGAGAGTACAGGACTTTTCAACACATTTTCTTCTTTGGTCTTCTCTAAAAAAACAAACTATGTTCAAATGGGTATAAGCAAAACAATTCGGAAAATAAGGGAGTGGCAACCAAAGGCAAATAAAGAGATGGCATGGAGCATCTGAGTAGCATGATAAATTCATCTCTAGGACCAGACCAGCTACATTGGAGTTTAAGTTTCAAGGACTCAAGCCACTATACTTAATTGTAGGTGTTTGCAGATGTCATCTCAGAACCTGTTTGTGTATTCTTTAAGAATTAATGGAAGATTGGTTTGGGACAAAGAATGGAGAAGGGCATGAGGAGGAGGAGGAAGAGGAAAAAGGAGAGGAAGAAGGAGAAGGAGAAGGAGAAGGAGGAGAAGGAAAAGGCTAATTACAAAGCCAATCATCTTAATGATATCATGCAAAACTCTGGACCAGTTTGTCCCAAAGATGCTTTTTCAAGAGGCAACTGGACTTTCTGGTTTTTCTTTGAAGACATTTTGCTTCTCATCCAACTGAAGAAGCTTCTTGGATGAGAAGTGAAATGTCTTCAAAGAAAAAACAGAAAGTCTAGTTGCCTCTTGAAAAAACAGCTTTGGGACAACCGTGACCTGGATGCCTGAGAATTTCCATAGACATCTGGACCAGTTTAATAAGTAGTGAGTGAGGAGATGCCATGGCTTTACAAAGAAAGAAAATCACTTTTCAAATATTTTATTTTTCTAAACATGTTATAAATACACAACTAACACATTAATTTTTTAAAAAATAAAAATTATAGAAAAGAGGCAACCTAAAAGAAATGAAAAATGCATGCTAAGAAAGAAAAGAAAAAGAGAAAAAAATCAACCTTATATTTTATATTATCAATGGTCATTGGTTTACTAATAAGCACACTAATATAATCAGTACAAAATATTGTGAAATATCACAAAATCTGGTCTAGTAAAACCTGATGTTGTATCCTTTGATTATGAGACTGGCTCAGAAATTCTGGGAATTGAAGTCATCTTAAAGTTCCTAAGACTGAGAAGTGCTGGTCTAGACTTTGTAAAGACTACCTTAACTTAGTTCTGAGATTATAATAATTGCATTGTTAATTAGCCATGGTGGCATAGTGCTTAGAGTGCAGTACTGCAGGCTATTTCTGCTGCCTGCCGGCTGCCTGCAATTTGGCAGTTCAAATCTCACCAGGCTCAAGGTTGACTCAGCCTTCCATCCTTCTGAGATAGGTAAAATGAGAACCCAAAATGTTGGGGGCAATATGCTGACTCTGTAAACTGCTTAGAGAGGGCTATAAAGCACTGTGATGTGGTATATAAGTCTAAGTGCTATTGCTATCATTAATATTTCTTTCTTTTAAATCAGTGAAGCTACATATTGAAAAATAAAAACTTCCTTGAAATGAAGTGGAATCCAAATAACTTTGTGAATATTTCCATGTAATTTTCTAGGTTAACAGTGTGGAGGTGTTTGGTTGATGACTCTTCTTCACTGATTCTTCTGGGATGTTCTTCCAACTCTTCAGGTGAGCCTTAGTGATCTTCCATGAATACATTTTGCTTTTTTTCAGGTTAAATGCACTAAAAAATTACAGAGTACGATCAGTACAATGACATTTTGGCTGGGTCCATGTTTTTAGAAACCCTTTTCAAATTATTTCAAAAAATGGCCCATTCCAAAACTTAGTCAATAGTGATGCAGTCGTAAAATACTAAAACTTGATTTTGGGGTAGATAATATTTCACTGTACATAGATTATTGACCCACAAAGAAGAAAATAAAAGGAGATATCAATAAAAGATGAATATTGAAAGAAAGCAAACCTAAAAGACAATTCTGTTAATAAAACTACAAATATCTTTTTCTGAAAGAAGATAAAATAATTCAGCTTTATAGGTAAGGGGACCAATAACTCAGAATGAGCAAATGAAGCTCAAACCTAAATCATACACTTTGTGCTTTGGGAAATATAGAACATAGTAGACATTTCACTGCGTAGCAGTTGCAGTTGGAGGTGTTCAACACAGCTGAATTATGAGAAAAGCAAGACTTTCTTCAAATTTCAGTCCTGGAATTTGCTACTGTAAAATTCAGTGCCCATTGCTAAGTTACCTTGCAACTAAGACAGCCTTAAAAGGACTATCTGAGAACTGCTACCTCATGCCTATGCTCTGCAATTGTTCGGTACAGTCTGTCATGAACCCTGGGGTTCCATTGAATACTCCCAGAATTCCCTAGTTGGCTGGGGAATTCTGGGAGCTGAAGGCCATACATCTTCAAGTTTCCAAAGCTGAGTGGAAAATAAAATAAATAATGAAATCTATATTATCTAAATAACCTTTCAAAGTTCCTAGGAGTAATGCCATGGGTAATTATCAAGGACAGTCACAAAGGGAATGGCCCTTGGTTATTACAGCTTTAACTCCCTATCTTTACACACAGGGTAGTAGCCAAATAGAGATGGAAAGTGGGTCACCAGGTGATCTCTCCTCTATTCTGCATCATGAAAGAAACCGTTTGTCGGATGAAGGTGATATATCCAACATTTATTTATTTATTTATTTATTTATTTATTTATTTATTTATTTATTTATTTATTTATTTATTTATTATCGCATTTGCCTGAAGTGAGAACTAGACCTGCTCAGCAGCTCTTTAAATGTGTTATTGTGGAGAGGTTATGGACTTTGGGATTCTCTGGGAAATGTCTTAGAATTCATTGATAGGCTTAACCTGACATTAGTAAAAAAAATAATCTTTTTGTAAAAATGTTTACTCTATATTTCTTTGGAAGTGTCATTGGGTAAATTACTATATCTGTCTTTCCAATGTATCTTTAGATAGATACATGAGAGATACATATTTGGATAAATGCTAATTCAGGAACATTCCCCTAATTTAAAAACACTGTCCAAATTACAAGAGAAAGACGTGTTTTGAGGGCACACTGAAATCCACAGATTAATTACAACCTCTGGTTTCCCTGAACTTTACCTGTTTTATGCTCCCTTTAAGTCTTCTAAAACTATATCAGAGGATTTCACAAAGGCCAGAGCCCTCTGGCAAGTCGTGATAAATCATGCACCATTGTAAATATCATCAAAGTTAAATTCAGGTTTGAACTAAAAAAGAAGACCAATTCCTGATCAATAGCAATAACATTCTGCTCAGCATAGCTTACGGATTTGGAACTCCCCCAACTGAGCTCCATATACGCAGACCCCAGACATGTATACCAAATCAACATCTTTGTACTTAAGAGTTTCGTAGCCACCCTACACTTGAATAATTTAAATGACACATCCCAAGTTGAGAGAGATTTAACTGCCTTCATCTAATGGTTATTACAAAGAATATTTTGGATTTCACCCCCCTGTCATCTGATTCCTGATATAAATGATTTCTAACTGTTCATCTTGTCTTTGCTTTTTCCCCCCTTGGGTTTTCTTTTAGTTTTTGACTTTGTTTGTAGGCCTAGATGATTTTGATTTAGTGTTCTCTTTTTTTAAAAAAAAATGCCAAGCTTGCAATACAGTGGATTGTTTCTGTTCAGCATTTTACATACAAATTGAATAATAAAGGGGCAATCCCTTTCATGTAGCCCAGCAAACTCCATAATAAGAAGTGCCCATCATTAACAGAATGTGTTCTTCCTTCTTCCCTGAGACCAAAGCTCGCACATCAATCTGGCCATTCCTAATGAGTTATAGAATAATGCTACATAGTCCAGACTTGCTGTCAGCCACTGCCTAATGGGTTTAGAACAAGAAACGATCCTTCATTAATTAACCTTCAGTTTCTATGTAGATTTACTCATTGAGATGCAGGTAATTAAACCAAGGTCATTTCAAGGACCGGGGAGATGAAAAACAGTGGAGTTAAAGACAGTACAAACCTGGGTTCTAGAAGCCTTTTACTTTAATTTTAGCTCGAAACCTTTTTTGAAGCTGTTCAGAAAATCCATTCTGATTTTAAGAATAGGCTTTATCTTATATAACCAGGAATAACTTTTTGGACAACATCACATATAAGATGTAAAACTAATGAAAAGAAATAGATGGAGGTTGATGTTGATTCCTTTTAAGGCAGTAGGGGAGCATGTTTTAACATAAATGTGTCAAAT
Organism: Grayia smithii; assembly: GCA_032468115.1. NCBI lineage: Eukaryota > Metazoa > Chordata > Lepidosauria > Squamata > Grayiidae > Grayia > Grayia smithii. The sequence continues at coordinate 168,836 of JANHFM010002972.1, forward strand.
AAATTAGAAAGGTTATCTCTGGTTTTAGCATTTTTTAAAATGTGCAGATAGGCACCAAAATGACTTTCCTTCAGGTCTTCCTTCCAAATATATTCATTTCTCATTAACCACAAAGAACATGATTTTGGAAGCCATCATAGTGGGCATCATAGTGGGCATCAAACGACATCAGAGTGGGAAAACCTGTCCCATGACATATAAAGCAAAATTTTAAGTATGACCAGGTAGAGATGCAACAATGCTTGAATAGTTGAATATCACCCATCTCCTCCCACTTATGACTGTATGACTGTAACCTTGTTGCTGGTATCCTTAAGGTTTATATTGACCGTTTCCTAATATTATTCGATTGCCTATTTGTTCCCTATGACTATCATTAAGTGTTGTACCTTATGATTCGTGACGAATGTATCTTTTCTTTTATGGACACTGAGAGCCTATGCACCAAGGACAAATTCCTTATGTGTCCAATCACACTTGGCCAATAAAGAATTCAATGCTATTCTATTCTATTCTATTCTATTCTATTCTATTCTATACTATTCTAATAGAATTCTGTTTTAACCCATATCATGTAATTTCTAGTAATGATGGCACAACTGTCCTATCCAAAAAAGAAAACAAAAGAAAATTTAATTATGGCTTAGTATAACATATGAACTCAGCCCCACAGGTCATCACATACTAGATGTAGGAGAAGGACAGGCAGAGGCAGGGGGTGGAGTCAAGAGAGAAATCAGCCTGGAATCATTACATTCTCACAAGCGATCTAAGTCCCTCTTGTATTCCAATGACTCTTATCTAGGGCAATTTAGTGCTGACCATTCACTAACTAGATTCTTGTGTATTGGCATGAGCAATAGATCAGCTTAAGTGGAACTTAACATACAATCCGGATTCTTCATGCCTGAAACTTTACATGGAATAATTTTATACATTCACACCAGGGGTGGGTTCTACTTACCTTTACTACCGGTTCTCTTCCTGCATGCGCACGTGCGTGATTTGCACACACATGCTGGCTTCGCTCGCGCGCGCACCTAAAGTACACTACCACGCAGGCGCAGTAACTTTTTTTCAAGTAAAAACCTATTTTCGGGGGTTTTACCCAAAACACGTAAATTTGGGCGCGCGGGTGGGCCCGGTTCCAGGCCGCGGAGAACTTGTTCAGTGACGTCATAACGTCACCGCTACCGGATCGCGTGAACCGGACCAAACCGGGGGCAACCCACCACTGATTCACACATGAGAGAACACAAACCTCTTATTAGAAAATAGGACAATGTCCATTCCTTAAGGAACCTGATTTTTAAAATATCTGTAGGAATTACCTTTAATATTAGATTTCTCGGAAATCTTTTTACATACAGTATATTCCTTGTATTATTATTATTATTTTGGCTGCTTTTTTTTTTTTTTTACTTCTCTTTGGGTTTTTTTGGGGTGTCACTGCTGTTTACTCACAAAGGGAATGCTTGTGAAGTTACACACCCACTGAGTGATAATAAAGAAGGAGTATGCATAGCTAGCTGCTTTTTGCACATTGCAGATTATGAGATAAACACTCTGAATGTTAGCCGTTCCTTCTATATTTTCCAAGCGCAAAATGGTTGCTGGCTAGGAAGTAATTAGATCTCCTCCCTACCCCCTGTTTCTTTTGGACACAACACAGTCGCGCTCTTAAAAAAAATACCTCACGTTGATTTCCACACAGCTCCCGATGGCGCTATTCGGTGTTCGTTCCGAGCAAGTAAAACAAAAATAAGCAAGCATAATAATGCAATCGATACAATTTTACCATCTGGGGAGAACCGAATGACATGGAAGTCAAAATGGAGATGTTTACTGCTCTGATTGCATATTTTTTTGCATGTTTACACTGAGTTCCTTTAACCGGCTTTCCATATGTCCACCTAAGCAGCCAAGGTGACCTTCTGGTGTTTAATTACTCGGCTAGCCCACGTGAACATTTAAAATGCTGTAAAAAGGTTTTCTTTCTGCATTCAACAGGGTTGGGTTGCACTGGCTAAGAATTAGCATCTCAAATACAGTGCAGTGGTATCCAGGGCCTAGTTGATGAGATGTAAAATGGCAACGAAGAAGACAGGAAGGAAAAAAAAACTGCTGATATTCTTGTTTTTAATCTCAAGAGCAGGCTTACTGGATCCACTTGAGGGCTTCTTGAAGGGGAGGGGATTCGTTTGGCTTCCAACACATTTGTCAAACATTCATTCAAAATCAAAAATGGCAGAATGATTTCCTGCCATTCCGAGCTCAAAGGCAAGTCAATGTGTGCGCATATACACTACCTGTACACCACTAAATCAATACAGACTTATGGGGGATTACAAAACAGTCAACCAAAGCATCCATCCATTTCTCCATCTATCCATCCATCCAGGCACGCACCGTAAGCCTAGACTGAACACAGTTCCAAAAATAAAACCACTCCTGAAATCCTCCCACAAGCCAAGGCGAAAAATTAGAACCTTCACTGTATCCAGTTTGCATCATTGGTGTTGTGTAAGAGAAAAATTGGTAGGTAGAGTTAAGTGTATCATTAGCTTAGAAACCTTACATACTCCAATTCCAACCCCTCCTGAATTCTGTTATCTGGCACCAATTTAGTGTTGAACTTTAGTCAATCCGATTCTTGTGTAGAGTCTTGAATAAATCTTCTATACTGCAACCTTACAAATGGTACTGATTTTTTGCACCTGACAGTTTGTCCATCACAAAGTTGTCCTCTCCTGCCTCATTTTGTCCAGCTCTCTGCTGTCACTGTGGCCAACCAGAGGCCTATGGGAAGCCAATGCACAGATGAAAAAGTAAAGACCCCTTGGTGATTCCTGGAGATTAGATGGACAGGACCATATAGTTTTCTTAGCCACAGTGTTTAAGTTCTGTTAGGAATATGACTATTACCTAACTGGTTGGGTTGGCAATATATAAACCATTAATGTATGTTATAGCTTTAAGAC
>JANHFM010002973.1:41526-56859 GCA_032468115.1 Grayia smithii
TCCTCAGTTTACCTACCTCAAAAGGATGGAAGGCTGAGTCAACCTTGAGCCTGGTGAGATTCGAACCGGCACTAATTACAGGCAGAAGGAACTAAGTGTTTCCACTTAGCAGTGCATTAGCTAATTGCACCACCAAGGGTTGAGTTGAGAGAGAGTGCCTGGCCCTAAAATCACCTAGGCAGCTTTCATGCTAAAGCAGGACTAAAACTCACAGTCTTTGGTTTCAAGCCTGGTGCCTTCACCTTTAGACCAACTTGGCTCCCTACTTGGTGTTTAGGAGTTGAGCTGAAATGGATTAAATGGATCAGTTCTTTGGAAGGACCCAAATTAAATTTGTTAATTATGGCCCTTTTGCTGTAAACATTTTCTCCCTGTTAAGGCTGAACTCTTATATAAGAGCTTCCCACAACAGCTGTGTTTAGAATTTCAATCCTAAAGCATTTGGAGAATACCAAGTTATACAAGGCTAGTGTACACACTTCACATGACAAGTTTCAATTGAAATAAAAGAGTCTTATTTCTATACAAAATGTATCTGGGATTGCAGTACAAAAAACTGGGAGCAAATGGTCATTGGACTAGACGCTTTCATTTCTATAGTTCAGGCACCACCAATTGCTTTTTTGTTAAATGTCTCAGATTCAATCTCTCACAACTCACAAAACATGTCAAGAAACAGTCTTGGAGAACATCACATTGGAGATCCACTGACATAGTAGACAATATTGGGCTAGACCAATTCAACATGCAGCACCTTCAAATGTTCAACTGTATTTAAGCCTCTTTCAGCAAAGGAAAAAAAAATATTCTAACCTAAGGTGAGTGATTTTTCAATGCTTTGTTTTCAGATTTGTTCTGCATCACAGTCACAAAAAAACCCTGAGTTATTAAAACTTTGTTCTTTTAATAATTGAATGGAACAACACTTCATCACTTTTTGGTTAAGGTGTGATATAAGAAAATAAATATGCAACTTCTCACTTCCATGCAGCACAGGGACTTTAAAATATTTGTCATTTCCTACTTTTTTTCCATCTAGTAAATTCTCAGAAGGATCAGTGGGACACCTGCCAGAAAAATGTATGGTAGGAATCAAAAGTCGTGTATAAAATACGAGTTACGTTGTTGAAAAAGTGGTAGTCAGGCTCTTTTTTCCAAACAGTTGAATTTGATTTATTTAAAACATTTTTATAAGCACCCATCTTGGGTGCTTATAAACAAGCACCAACTCAGACTGCAACCAATTCTGGGTGACTCCCAATCAGAAGTAAAAACAACATTAAAGGCTATAACAAAAACTATAAAACTAAGCATATTATAAACATTGAAAACAAGAAAAAACTGGTGCCAAGTCATACAGTGTCTTATCCCAGCCCATGGCAAAAAGTCAGGTCTTCAAAACTTTACAAAAGGCTAGGAGAATAAGAGGCCTACCAAACACTCTGAGGCAGCAGAGTGTTCCTTAGGGCAATGTTGTGGGATATCACCCCCAATTTCACATTATTTTTCAAACAAATTAAGTTTGAAAATATGCAAACCATGTCCGTGCATATGTCCTTTAGGTCAGAACCTGCTACTGAAGGTAAGGAGGTAAATCCTATAAATTTTATCCAGGCAATATTCTCAACTGAAGATGGGGAAAAAAACTGCCATCCTTTTTTCCCTTCCTCCCTCCTACTAGTATCAAGTTTGAGGTAAATGTGAGAGGCAATTTAAGCTGGGGAAGAAATTTAGTTCTTAAGAGATAAGCAAACCATTTGCCTTGGCATTCCCAATAAAGCACAGAGCTGCACCAAGCCAGGTTGCTATGATAATTATGCAATGAACTAGGCATCCAAAGCTCCAATGCAGTTTGCATTTGAAGGGAGAAAAAATGGAAGAAGCTACTCTTATCTATTTTATCTTATCTTCACCAGGGACAAACAATATTGCCAGTGTTATAATTCATGCAATCTGTCTGAAACATAAGGCATTAAATTATTTTTTCCCAATTATGTTTATGACATTTAGTAAAATTGTTGTCATTCAGCCTTCTTTAATTAATTATGCTAATCTCACATCTTCATAACACTTCTCAGCTGTAAATTAATTCATTTTCCCAACACTCCAATGCTTTCAATAAGGTTAGTTATTAGTAATTAATTCTTTCTAATCACCTTAACAGCCTGAAACTCAGATAGATTTACCAGGAATGATGTGGCAGGAAGCAACACCTTAGACTCTGCTGAACCCAAACAATTGCAGCCACTGAACCACTTTTATGTGTCGATTTGATATGTAATGGGTGAATGACCAAAAAAAAGCCTTTTGCTTCTTTGTTCTGCATGATGATTCTCACAATTCATAATTTTTGAACTCACCAAGTCAATTCCATGCATGAATTTGAAATCACCCAAAGGTTACAATAAAGCCTTGAAACAAATAATGCAAAGTTGTATCGAGGGCATAGAGAATGTCCTTGAAGGGCAGATGGAAAGGCTGCTGCCATAGCAACAGTTAGATAAATGAGGTTTAAGCCCTGTACCCAACCCCTGAGGTTGGTTCAGGAGGACTTGGTACATTCCAAGGACTCTTTGCCTCACTAACTTGCTGTGACCAATGAAGTTGCTTGGATGAGCAGCAAAACATCTCAAATTAACAAGAAAAATAAGTCCAGTTGCCATGACTGAACCTTCAAATATGGTAACTTTACCTGGATGACTGAGAAGTGCTTATTAAAACTTATTTTAATAAGCAGTTCAGCTTGATTGGTGGCTGAAATAATACCACACTAAAATAATGCCTAGAGCAGTGTTTCTCAATCTTGGCCATTGGAAGATGTGTGGACTTCAACTCCCAGAATTCTCCAGCCAGCTCTGCTGGCTGGGGAATTCTGGGAGTTGAAGTCCACATATCTTCCAGTGGACCAAGGTTGAGAAACACTGGCCTAGAGGCATTGGATCAACCAGCCATCCTTTTCAAAATGCCCATCTGGATGACATAAATAGCTAGCTAACATACGTGAGAGGATGTGGAAGCTCATTCAGTTGGAAGAATCCCACAGCACAGCACATGGAGAAGATATTTTGAACCACTGGGCACATTTGAATACTGTGGACATGGTGTGACAGCACAGCTTGCTGAAGGGAACAGGCACATTGATCAATTGCAAATTATTATGGGCTGCCCAAAAACTGCTGGCAAACCAATCAGTGGTTCAGCAGCTATTGATAAAGCAATGTCAGTGAAACTGGAGGCATTGGAGATGTTCAGTAGCGTGTCTTTCAGGAGGGTGGATCCATCCTGGCAATGGAGGCGTTGGCTGACAGTGGATTTACGGAGTTCTCAAAAAATGCTGACAAGTAGCATGTGGCCCACAGGCTGTTTGTTGTGTGGGCCTGTGTTATGGCATTCACATAAAATTGCTGTATGTAAATGGCAGCCTGTTAATGAAATAGCTACCATGATGAATGTGGCCAGATACAAAACACTTACTTACAAGAAAAATACTGATGTACAGGCAGTCTTCCTTTTACAACCCTTCAAAGTTACAACAGCACCAAAAAAATGTTATTTGCAACCAGTCCATGCAGTTACGACTGTTGCAGCACCCCCCTTGTCCCTATGATCAAAATTCAGGCACTTGACAGCTGGCATGTCTTTACCACAGTTGCAGCATCTCGGGGCCATGCGATCCCAAGAAGCCGTGGATGGAAATGAATCAAGGAGAGAACCAACTTAGAACTAAGGAGAAATTTCATGACAGTTAGAACAATTAATCAATGGAACGATTTGCCTCCAGAAGCTGTGAATGTTCCAACACTGGAGGTTTTTAAGAAGAGATTGGACAACCATTTGTCTGAAGTGGTGTAGGGTTTCCTGCCTGAGCAAAGGGTTGGACTAGAAGACCTCTAAGGTCCCTTCCAGCTCTGTTAATTCTGTTATTCTGATTACCATTTGTGACCTTCCCAGCCCTCTTCTGGCAAGCAAAGTAAATGGGTAAACAACTGCATGATTCAGTTAACAACTGCAGTGATTCGCTTAAGAACTGTGGCAAAAAAAGTTGTAAAACTGGACATGACTCGCTTAGCAACGGAACGTCTGGTCCCAATTGTGATAGTAAGTAGAGGTCGGTCTGTACTATACTTACTGTCTATCACTTTGCCTGTCTCCAGAGTGCTCTCTACCACCACAGCTGTTCACGGGAAGTAATTACACCAATATCATTGACTCTTGAAACAGCGCTTTTCTTCTCAGGATGTGAACTCTGATATCTGTAATAATCATGCCTCTTGCCTTACTTCATTGGCAGAAGCAAGTGAAAGGAAGATAACACTGAAACAAAGTACAATAGCTAAAAGGAATTTTGAGGATAATGAATGAAGAAGTGGCTTCTCAAAGAAAAGGGGTAACAAATGACAGGATTGCTATTATATGGATAATTTTTACAGAAAATAAGCAAGCTCAGAGGAAACACGAGCTTCCTAAAGTGAAAATACCACTAAAAGAAAAAAACCTTACTGTCACCAGCAATTTGTCCCAAACTTGAGGTCCTCTTCATCAGAGGTTTTTAAAAGATAAAAACATTATATATTTTAGAGAAGAAATAAAGAAAAGAAGTGAATAAGTAAGAAGGAAAGTAAGAAATAGAAAGGAGAAAAGAAAAATATATATTATAAAGAGGTGGCTTCCGATCTTATAACCTTTATAATGTTATGGTAGATGTTAGATCCCATTCTCGTCGCCAGTGTTAGATCGGCGCAGATAGAACGAAGACGCAACAGCGAGATCCGTTTCAGCACTTTATTAAAGCTGCTTCAGTGAAAGGACAGCGGCTGGCAGCTGGGGCTCTGCTTATATCAGTGGTTCTCAACCTTCCTAATGCCGCGACCCATGTTGTGGTGACCCCCCCAACCATAAAATTATTTTTGTTGCTACTTCATAACTGCAATTTTGCTACTATTATGAATTGTAATGTAAATATCTGAAAGGCAGGTGTTTCCTTGACCTTTCTCACAAGCGCAATGGCCCACATCTAACGAAAATCAGAGTCTACGGTGCCTACTTGGAAATAGGACCTAATAGACTCACCTGGAGATGGGTAGAGGAGCAATGTCTTGGTTCCTAAGACCATCGGAAATATGTGCTTTTTGATGGTCTTAGGCGACCCTTGTGAAAGGGTCATTCGACCCCCAAAGGGGTCCCAACCCACAGATTGAGAACCGCTGGCTTATATAGAGCTCCGGCAGCCAAGCCGCCCAATGACAGCAGTTTAAACTTCCCGCCGCTTGATTTCCCAATCAGCGACGGGCATGCAAATATAGCTCCATATATGGACATAACAGCAGACATTGAAATAATCACAGATTCATATAAATTTTAATGTCATTATCGCAGTCATTTATAAATGGATTGTTTCCTAATTTTGTACTTTATAATTGTTCCACTTCTCCTTTGAACGCTATGAACCAACAATGAGGAACAAACAATTCCCCATACAAGAAAAAAATTCTCCATGCTCCAGTCATAAAACAGCACAGGAATGGCCAACCTTTGGGAAGGGCAGTTGCTCTTTAATGTCAGTAGTTACATTCCAAAATGTCACTCAGGTTATAACAAAGTAGATAAGAGTTAGGACAAAAATGAAAGTGGAATTAATGGATTTAATATTGAAATGATATAACATTAAATCAAAATTATTAATCAAACGCATTTAAAGTTATTCCCAATGTACTGTAAAGTTTTAACCTCCCTCACCTTAAAAATGGCAATTCAGCGGCTATTTTCAGAAAGGCTCTACAAACTTCATTGGCTTGTGGAATAGTAGGTGCCCTTAAAATACTTTGTTCCTGCTGGCTAATTGATTAATTGGCTAATTGATTAAAGCCACCTCAAGTCAATTAAATTATTGGGCTTTTTAAAACCTTTAGCCACATTCCCCAGAATTTGTCAGGTGCAAGCATTCAAATCCACATGTGTAGAGTTGAAGCTAACTACAGTGGTCAACTGCTTCAAAAGTCATCAAATCTGGTACTCGACACATTTTGACATGAAAATGTGATCTCGGTACTCATCTTTGTTTGGCACTCGACATGATGCAAAAGGAAGTGGGGGACAGCCAGAGAGGACAGACAGGAAGTCGGTCATGTTGGGAAGGTCTCTGACATAGGAAAAGGAACAGATAGGAAATCCTTCCCAGCTGAAACAAAGGCTTGCATTGTAAGTCACATGGTTTCTTTGCTACTTTTCTTTTTAGTACTTGTCACACATCCTGAAACCAACTAAGCACGAGTACCACAGTACCACTATACTTTATTGTATCCTGCCCATAATCTAGGAATTTCCCCAGACTGCTGGCCTTCCTTTGGGCAATAACAGAGAAGTTCCACGGAACTTAAAGGAAGCCAGTCCTGGATCTTTTGCAGCAGTGAAATACTTCAAGGCTAATTCCCCAGTTGGGCTCTCTTCCATCCTTGGTTGGGCCTTTCCCAACAGATCTACCGTTCAAGACAAGTTACTTCCCGTTACAAGAGCCATGGTGGCGCAGTGGTTAGAATGCAGTACTGCAGACTACTTCTGCTGACTGCCAGCTGCCTACAATTTGGCAGTTCAAATCTCACCAGGCTCAAGGTTGATTCAGCCTTCCATCCTTCTGAGATGGGTAAAATGAGGAGCCAGATTATTGGGGGCAATATGCTGACTCTGTAAATTGCTTAGAATGGGCTGTAAAGCACTGTGAAGCAGTATATAAGTCTAAGTGCTAGTGCTACTTCACCTTGTCTAACAGCAGCAGTAGCTCTGTCTATTTTATGTACATCCATTTTCCTCCTCCAGCCTTTCTTTCCATGGCAAATCACAGTGACAGATTTCAGGTACAGGCCTACAAAAAGAACCAAGTCACTGCTGCAAAACCACCTAGTTTGTACATCGCTCTAATCTAGGCCATGCTTAGTGTAGATAAGAAGTCTTTGCTTCCATTCAGTCATCCATCATCTCCGAGGTTTGATGTCAACTTCTCAAAGGCTTCTTGACAAAGGTTACCACACAATCTCTATCCTCTGAATAGATTTTCTGGTTACTGTGAGAGAAGGAGAGATGATGTGTCAAAGTGTGTGCTTGCATTCATATTAAACTTTCTGCCCAATGTGACAACGTAAGGAAAGATTTTGGATACAACTGCACCTTCAACTAATGTTTTATCCTCCTCTTCCTCCTCCTCCTCCTCCTTCTCCTCCTCACACGTTATAAACTACTGCATCTAGATGAAAGGATTGTGTATTAGTCACTTAAAAGAAAAGAAATGATGACGAATCACTGGTTCCATTCCAAATAACCCACACAGTTTCTCTAGCCTTCAGTTTAAAATGAGGGCTTCACTCAGATTCTTTTGTCAGTTGACTTCAGTTTTTAATTTATCTGATACCAGCCAGTGTACACCACTGGCTGCTAGCAGATAAAGAGAGATGGAAAGAATGAGCAGGGTGACTATCTTATAAAGAACTAGAATTATTTCACACTTCACAGATTTGGTATTTCTTCTGACAACCAGTGGCTAGGCTGCTGTGATGTCATAGCAGGATTGGGAAGGAAGTCGAGATCTCACAGCACTCCCTGCTATTCATATCAGCCGAATTCACTCACCACATAAAGCAATGTGGGCATTGCTTGCTTCAATAATCAATAAACTGTGAACTCACCCACAAAGGCCATGCCACTTTTTGCTGCTAGACTGCCCATACTAAAGACCAGAAGAATTTTGCTGTGTGGAAAATTTCATATATTTGACCTCGGATTTTTAAATCCACTTCAAGGTGCTGGTACTTACCTATAAAGCCATGGCATCAGCCCAGAGTACTTGCAGGACCACCTTCTGCCTTCATCCCACCGCCCTGTGAACTTACATAGGGCTACCCTCCATAGGGTGCCATCGGCCAGACAATGTTGATTGGTGGCACCCAGAGCAAGGGCATTCTTGGTGGGCGCACCAACCCTCTGGAACGGGTTACCCACTGACCTCCGGATGGCCCCTGACCTCCGCTCCTTCCATCGTGACCTGAAGACGTGGCTGTTCCAACAGATTGGCTGACATGATCCGGTTTTTTAATTTCTTATCCATTTTTTAATTGTTTTTAAATACTAATTTAAATTTTAATTAATTAAATGTTTACTGTTGTTTTTAATGTTGTGAGTCGCCCCGAGTCCTTCGAGAGAAGGGCAGCATATAAATTGAATAAAATAAATAAATAGATAAATAAATAGATTTCCTCAAAGTTGAAGGAAATCTTCAGTATGACACAAAAAGTGCTTCAGTATCACCAGTAAGCTCTTGACACTACCACCAACTCTTGCTTTTTACCACAAATGTCTAATAATTAAAATATTCACAATAAAATGGAATTCGTATTTTAAAGCTGAACACAGTTACCAGCCACACATTTTCAAACTACCGGTAATTACTTTGGATATCACAGGCAGTTTATTATCCCCAGGACTATGGTCTGAAAGCAAGTTATACAGCAACTTTTCTGATCAGGTCAATGTCTTGATGGAAGGCCATCAAGAGCATGCTGGAGCATACTGGAGCATGTGAACTTCAATATAGGGAAGATTAGATCAAAATCAAGAACAACTTCACACTCCTTTTCCATATTACAGGAGCCTTATTAGAACAAGGACACAAACCTCTAAAAATATCAACACTTTATTTGCTTCAAAGAATCACTGAATTTATTTATTTTGGTTCAAAGGTGATGGTGCTCAATGGACCTTGGACCAAAAGAGAAATAAACGCCCATTCATTTGTTCATGGCATTATCTTATCCAACCTATGGAGTGTTTTATCTATCAGGCACAAAAGATCAGGTCCACATGTGAAAGCATTGTTGCTCATCTCTATGAACAGGAATAGTCTCAACTAACCCTTAGCATCCGCTAAGAGTTAGATAAAAGTCAATGGAAACTCCAGGAGAATTGAACTTGGTCTATTTGTGGCTTGGTAGAGACTCTAAGCTGATATCTCTTTTGACTCTGTCCCCAGTTTCTGCCACTCCTTCTCCTACATTATCCCAGCAAATCCTGAGTATCAGAAGCCACCACTGCATTCCACCGTAGCTCCTTCAAACAGGAAGAATGAAATGGAGCTGGCAGGATGAAAGAGAAGATGCAACCAGGATAATTTCATTTGAATGCAAGAGGGGGAGGGAGGGAGGGAGAGAGAGACCTGGTTTTGCAAGTGTTGGAAGGAACTGGAGTTTTTAGAAGTTTGAAAGGGATCAGTGTGGTGAGTGTCAGGGTGCATGTGGCAGTGGAGGCATGAAGAAATGGTTATATAATGGTTTTGTTGCAAGTGCTCTCATTTGAAGTGCCATCAATAATCAGAACAAAAGTACAGGACACATTATCTCCACACAGGGTCTCGGTGACCTGACAGATTTTTCACATCATAATACCTGTGGTTCTACTTTTCTTCTTAGCAATTATATTTGTGACTTTTCAGATGTTGTTCTTGAGGAAAGATTTTAAGGTTTTGTGGCCATCTGAAATAATATGGCAGATTCAGTTCTTCCTTCTGCCAGCACCCTAATCCAGATCGTGGCAAAACAATGCCACCTAATTTGACTGGAAAGGTTATGAAGAAGAATTCAGACCATTTGGTGCTTTCAATCTCCTACTCAACTAACTAAATCTTCCAGCAGTCGCATTCCTCTAAGTTCCCATAGCAACAAGGCAACCTACAATAGTCAGTAATTAAAATTAGCTCCACAATAGATGATAATTCCACCAGGTCTTGTCAGAGAGAAAGGTAAAGCAAAAGGAACTGCATTTCCAAGTGTGAGAGCAAGAGAATTTTATTATCTTATTTACTGGGTCTGTTAGTTCACCATGGCAATGTTCAGCTGACAGAAACCTCAGAGGTAAACTGTACTGAATCCAAAATAATAAAAGTTAGGGTGAACTTTTTGCTGGAAAATGTTATATGGCTATGTAGGCAAAGTAGACACTCATATGTGTCCCTGCACTTTAAATATCTGATTTTTCCTTATGAAAATATCAATTATAAAGAGATGAAGCCAAACAAGGTTGGATATGTTATATATGCCACTTGGGGGAGAAGGTCACACTTTTCTGCAATGTCACTGACCCACTGCAATTTAGTCAGGAATCTATTCATCCTAGGCAAATAAAAGTTGTGTTAGCCTTAAGGAACATTTGGAAGAATTTTTTCTGGATGGCTCTCCTCCACCCTTAAAGGAACAGAAGCTTTGAAGATGAATTTCAATACCGTGTTTCCCTGAAAATAAGACCCTGTCTAACATTTTTTTTCAACCACCAAATAAGCGCTTGGCCTTATTTTGGGGAAGGTCTTATTGTGTTGGGGCGCATGAAGCAAAACGGGGCTCCTCTTGCCATCTTACCTGATTTCCAGCTCTGCGCTTAAATATTTTCAGGGAGGGCTTATTTTTTTGGGGGGGGGAGGCTTATTTTAGCGCATGCGCTCAAAAGCCCGATTGGGCTTATTATCAGGGATGTCTTATTTTCAGGGAAACAGGGTAGAAAAATGTAGGTGGAAAAGCCCATGTAGCACTACTCTGATGCTCACTTCCCCATCACTCGTGCCTTAGGTCATTTTGTGCTTGGACTATTGCAATGAGCTCTACATGGGGCACTGCTTGTAGAGCATTTGGAAGCTACCGCTGGCACAAAATGCAGCAACGCTAACAGTCTTAGGAGCCCCAGGGCGGCCCATGTTACATCACTGTTAGGCAGATTACACTGGTTGCCAGTTTGCTTCCAGGTCCAATTCAAGGTGTTGGTTATCACCTTTAAAGCCTGGGTCCAGGTTACCAGAGGATTCCTCACAGTGAAGAACCATCTCACACGAATGGTATTGGCCTGTCTCATTCGCTCAGGAAGAAAGGTCATCCTCTGGATTCCATCAGCCAAGGAATTGTACCTGGTGGGGTCCAGGACAAGAGCCTTTTCTGCTGTGGCTCCTTCCCTTTCAATATCATGCTTCTTCACACACACACAAACACCTTAATTTTCCAAAAGAGCCTGAAAACCTGACTCTGTCAACTGGCCTGGAGCCCCAATGGGGGCATCTCATTTTGGAGATGGTTAGTAGAGTAGTAGAAGGTACACCTCCACCACGTCTATGGATTGGGTCTTTTCTCCACTTTAATACTAATTTTAATGTTCTAAAATGTTCCATTTCAGTGGCTTATGTTTTTAATGTTTCTAATCCTGTAATTGTTTTATTTTGTTATTTGTAAGCCTCTTGGAGTCACTTGATACAAATTTAATAAGCAAATGAATAAATAAAATCACTGCTTGCTATTTGAAAAATAAAACAAGATGTTAAGTGCCCCTTGTTTGCTCCCCGGACAGTCATATTGCCATGTACCTTTTTTGTAAGAGATCATAAATTCCGAGCAGACAACTACAATCTGGGAACAATCACATGAATTGGGACTGCATTGCAGGAGAAGAACTGGGAACATGTTGCCTAATGGTGTGGTTCCAGAAGAACATGTGTTCTCATTGTCTGAGGAAATGTTTACTTGCAGTTAAACATGCATAAACAGCTCAGTTCAACTATTCATGATGCTTCCTCAAGTAGGGTTATATGTAAGGTTGCACAAAGGCAGACTAACAAGAGTTTCACTTAAATCCATGAGGTCCAGCTTTTTCAAGCTAAAGTTTTCTAGATGAGTTGGGCTACTATTGCCATCCTGCTTTGGGGGAGGGGAGGGGGATAGACTTCTACATATGGGATAGCAATACTAGATAGCTTCATAATAAAGAGTCTATTTGGTGATCTATGTTAATCAAATAAATTAAGAATGAATTGTTCTACAATGGCCCCTTGGGATCCCATGCAGTGAAGCTGATGTACAGCGATTTACAATAGGTTTTTCCCTGGGGACATCTAAGACTCAAATAAAAGCAATATCCATACATATATATATATACCTGTCCCACAACAATTAGCAATGCTATTGTCTTCGTGTCCCAGGTTTCAGAGAGAATTCAAGAAGTAAAACAAAGTTAACCCATCTGAAAGGGGCGCGGTAATGTTAAATAATGCCTAGCAGAAATAAATCCAAAGTGCATTAAAAATGACCTTTTAAATGTTATGTTGCTCATCTGGCTGATGTAATCTCATTAAACTGTGCCTTGCTATTGATGCATTAATCAAATGCTTTCTGATTTAAGGGCACACCATGTTCAGAGTACTGACTAGACTGGCTGAAGGGAGAGATGCAGGCAGCTTCTTCCATAAAGAGATTTAGGGCTTGGAGACATTGTGGAATCCGAAGGGCCATACATCATGGTTCAGACAGATGATGACTTGTACCCTCATTGGGTGAGTTGCTTTGGATGGACACCAGGTAATGAATTTTAGAGCTTCTGTTTTCTGACAGCCATAGAGTGCTTCCTTTAGGTCGCAGGCAAAAGATGAAAGATCACATCCATAAAACATGCTATGATCCCCTCTGTAGGAAAAATGCTGCCGTATAACATCAAATTATATCATGAACATTCAGAGTTGAAGACAAATGGCTGCCAGGCGACTAGACAACTTAAGAGTGACTAATGTTAAAATACACTTTCTATTCATAGCATAAAGGGATTTTTTTTAAAAAAAAGTCCTGTCAGAAGGAGGGCTACTTTAGTTAGAGTTTATACACAAAGCATGTAAGACCCGATCCGCACACCTTCCTTCTGCAGCACACAGAGTAGCTCGCTGCTCAATCAGAATTAGATCCATTGAATTTCACAGGATTTATTCCTTTGCAAGCACATAGCTGATCTCACAACCAAACTATGCAGGGTTAGACTGGTTAGTGCTCGGATGGGATACCACTAGGAAATCTAAAGGCTTTAGGCCAGCCTGGAAAATTAAAAAAAAAATCTTCACAATAAGTAGCAGTATATCTGTTTTTAGTACTGTCAAAGAAGGCTGTACAGAATGTAGTTCCTCCACTGATGGAGTCTTTATCTTTTTCAGTAACATCTTATCTTTCTCGTCTTTGTCTCTACCTGTATAAATATATATTCTATCGCTGCCTCAAGACTAGGTGACAAAGCAGATGAGAATGTTAGTGCTTAGCTGCTAATTCTACTAAATCCTCTTGTAGTAAATAGAAATAAAGGTAACTTATGAAATAGAATTTGCGTGCATATTAGCATTTTACTCTACTAGGAAATGTAATGCATAATAGGAAATGCTCCATCCTGTCACCCTGCCTCTGCCCCAAATTAAGGGATTATAGGGTCGTAAACAGGGAGTCTTTAATATGAAATATAATACAACTTTTGTCTATTTATCATATTGATATGGCTGTCCATCTCACAAGAGCATGACTATGGCTGGGGAATGGCTTGTGTAATCAGCAGACAAGTCGGACACTATGGAGTTTGGAACTGGATCCCATGCCGCATCACTTCAATGAGGTTGTGACCTATATTTCATCAAGCTCTGAGCAAATTGTCAAGTGTTGTTGTTTTGTAGCTAAGCTTCTTTTATCTGCACACCCTTCATCCAATTCCTCATTCTGTGCTGTTGGAGAAATAATTGATTTTCAAGACTTGGGACTATCTATCACTGTGAACAATGTCACTGAGAAGTAAACCTTCCAGCATTCTATCCAAGAGGTGATGCAGAGCAGCGAGAAACAAACTCTTTTCTTCCCATTCCAGTTATAAACTGACAAGACCAGACCTGGGGAATCTTACTTTTAAGCTTATTGCCCAGCCTTAACCAAAAGGTAACAAGGGTTGTTAAGAAGGCACAAAGCATGCTGCATAGTTTTCATACACTTCCGTGTTAAAAGTTTGGGTTCAAATCAGGGATGGGTTCTACATACCTTTACTACCAGTTTGCAATGGGAGCAAGCGTGCACACGCGCTTCTTCACATGCACAGATCACCAAATGTGCCATCAGGGCGAGTGAGCAGAGCCTCCTGCCATTTTTACTACCGGTTCTCAAGAACCAGGCAGAACCAGGAGCAACCCACCACTGGTTCAAATGCAGCAAACGCAGCAAAAATTATTGGGAACACCAAGTTGACAAAGTTCCTGAAAATGAACTGGTCAAGATCTTGTGGAACTTTTGAATCCAAACAGACAGACAACTGAACCCACAACATGACTGACATCACTGTTGTGGGAAAGGAAAAAAAAATATGGTCCATTGGTGTTGCAATGGTATACCAGGTGATGCACAACTTGAAGACAAACAACTAGAAAAAAATAACGAAGTGTAAATGATTTGCAAACTGAAGTTGATAATGGAGGAAGAAATCAATGGTTGAACCAATAGTAATAGGAGCCCTTGGAACAATACCCAAAGGGCTGCCTAGATACATGGGAATTTTGAACTTATTAGACCTTAATATTCTGACTTTGCAAAAACAGAAAATCCTACTTGGAACTGCCTATATACTCAGAAGTTACCATAACAGCTCCTCCTTAGGTAGGAGTTGAACTGTTAAGTTTTTACCAGTCCCAGACTGTGAATTGAATTGATGATGATGATGATTGGTGGTGGTTTAAATATCTAACTGGTCTATACCCACTCGTTGCCAACCACATACTACAAGGAAGTGAAATTGAAAAGTGGCTAACATCTGGGAAAACCTACCTGATAATGAAAGACACAGAAAAAAGAGGCAGCACCAGGCAACTACAGGCCAATTACTTGCTTATCAACAACTTTCAAATTGGTGTAATAGCTGATGCAGCCCAACAGCATCTAGTTGAAAACAATCTCTTTCCACCTGAGCAGAAAGGAAACCGCCCCGATAGCAGAGGAACAAAAGAACAACTCCTAATTGACAAAACGATTTTGGAAAACTGTCCCAATTAAGTCCAGCCAAACGCAGACCAATGTTGACTTCTGGAGAGGCACCTGGGGAAGCATCCACAAGTGTCATCATATCTGGAACTGTTTTTCTTCATGGTCATTGCTGAGGGAGAGGCTGGCCAAGCATTGAGCCTGGACTGAGAGGAGCTGCAGAAGCGACCAGGGCTTCCATTGCTGCCCAGGCATTGGCTGCTGGTAAGGGAGGCAGTGAGTGGCCAAAGGAGCTCAAAGCCTGTGCAGCCTCAGGGGGGGAATGGCCAGCGGAGATAGGATGGGCTGGCTTGGCTGACTGGCTGGCTACACCTGCTAATTGGGAGAGCCAGGCAGGCAGTGATGGGGTGGAGGAAGGAATACCGTAGTATCTCCAGGTCAGTGTTTCTCAACCTTGGCCACTGGAAGATGTGTGGACTTCAACTCCCAGAATTCCCCAGCCAGCAGTTGAAGTTGAAGTCAACACATCTTCCAGTGGCCAAGGTTGAGAAAC
>JANHFM010002973.1:120414-130605 GCA_032468115.1 Grayia smithii
ATCCAGCTTGGAGCATGGATATCCAAGGCTCCACGATATTTGCCGCCCCCCTCCCCCCCCCCCGGTTGGGAAGTGGAGAAAAGGCTTGGTTTTCTGTACCTTTTCAGAATGAGAATGCTGCAGTGTGAATATTTTCTACTCCTGGACTTGTCTGTATTAACAGCTCACTGGAGAACATAGCTGACGATGCGTTACTGCAGTCATGTGCAATCGATTAAGTTTATTCTGAATATTTGACATCCTAAATTGCACAATTCATTTAAAAAAAGGCAGAGTCCTACTGAAATAAAATAAGGTTTGTAATACTGGGCGAGAAGGCCATTGGGTTGAATTGTGTTGCCATTTTCTTAAAAAGTCCATCTCTTGTTTCTTTTTAGTCTGACAAAAGTTTTGTGCACCCATTGATTACATCCGTTTATTTTGGCTGTTTCAGATTTTTTTTTGTATAGCAAAATGGATTAGAGTTATTGATTGACGGTTGACAGTTACCTCTGAATTTATCTACTCTACCATAATCACAGCAAAGGTCTTGCACAAATCAATTATGTGTAAAACATGGCAAGGCAAATCATGAGATTTTAACAATAGCAGTGGGCAAAAGAGCAAGAGCAAAATATCCATTTTTTTTTCTTTTTATTACCTGTAATCCCTTTTATCGGGGTGGAATTGGTGCGACTGAGTGGAGCTGAGCATTTACTGGCCGGATGCCCTTCCTGACGCCTACATGGAATTTACAGCAGATATTTTCTCTGTGTCCTGATAAATGTCTGTCGCTGCCTAGGATTGATTCTCAATCTTTTGAGTGGGAGGTGAATGTCTTCACCATTAGGCCACCGCGCCACTCGAGAGCCAAGCACCCATTAACAAAAGAAAAGCTGTAGAAGGAAGACACTGAACAAAACAAAACTCACCATAAATCTGAGTATCATAAGTGGATAATAACAAATTGAATAGTTCCCAAGTGAATTTTAGAATACTGTTAAAAGGAATAGGAAGTTGGTTTAGATGTACAAATACTAACATGCCTAGAAAGAGCTTCCTGAACAATTCTGGAAATACTGTAACCAGTGGTGAGTTTCAAAATTTTTGACTACCAGTTCTGTGGGTGTGGCTTGGTGGGCACGGCAGGGGAAGGTTACTGCAAAATCCCCATTTCCTCCCGATCAGCTGGGACGCGGGAGGCAGAGAATAGACGGGGGTGGGGCCAGTCAGAGGTGATATTTACCAGTTCTCCAAACTATTCAAAATTTCTGCTACCGGTTCTCTAGAACTGGTCAGAACCTGCTGAAACCCACCTCTGATTGCAACTACCAAAAACTGAGTTACTGTAAATCCTAAAGTATAATAATTGAAAAACAAACTCCAAAATATCCTACCCATTGAAAAACCCTGCAAAGCCATGTGTAGTATATCCCCTTCACTTTGTTTTGCTCAGAAGTTGATAACCATGTTCATAGTCATTTAAAAAATATTCTGCTGATACTGGGTTAAATGGTATTGATTTAAACTGCATGTCACCTTTGATTTAAACAAGTCATTACATATGCATGGTTCATGGTATTTAAATATTTCTAGATGCATTGTATTAATCAAATCTCACTGGAAGCTAGCAAGCCTCATAAATAATCAAGGTGACTGCAGATGCTAAAAGGGAGCTTCACAACATGCAATCAAACATGCTTTGTTTATGACTCAGAAATACCAACAGGTGTTCGCAAGTAACTGAGTAATGTCAGTTCAAATACAGGCTTGAAATTCCTTGGTGTTCCACACCCAGGTCCAACCAAATTATTAAGCAATCCCACCCTGCTTAACTTATTAACATAGAAAAATAATTAGAAATGCCACTAAGTTGTTACTTAGTTGAATAATGAAATGTCTTCAAGCAAATAAACTCAGAGAGCACCAAGGACTCCACCATGTTACTAAAATATTGCATGTACCAGTAGTACCCATTTCCCTTCAGGACTATGGATGACATACTTAACTGAATCATATGAGAAAGTTCAAATGACCTATCTTGGCCATATTAGTATTGAAGGAGTTTGGGGTTTTTTTGAGTCCAAATAGCCATGGTTTAATTTATGAATATAGTAACTGTCCCCTCATCATTTATATCAGTGTTTTTCAACCTTGGCAGCTTTAAAATGAATGGATTTCAACTCCCAGCATTTTCAAGCTAGCATGCTGGGCTGGGGAATTCTGGGAGTTGAAGTCCATGTATTTAAAAGCTGCCAAGGTTGAGAAACATTGATTATATAATCCAAACAGTTGATTGGGGATAAATTCTTTCCCCATTTGCAGAGATATCGTAGAGAGGCCTCCTGAAAATATGACTTCTCTAGGCAGTCTTATTTCAATGGTTTTCATCTCTATTGTGGCAATGTAGACAGTTGGTTCTGTTCCCTGTAGCTGTTTCCTTGACAGTGCTGGCCATGATTGAATCACACCGATTTTTATTTAATTTTCACTGGAAGGTGGGGCAAGAGGAAATGTCAAAAAGTTGGAAGAGAAGTTAATTAGCCCTCTTGGCAACAGCTGAGAAGACTAAGAAACATGACTGAGAACTGATCTAGTCATGTCCCACTGTATACTGTTAGTACAGAGCAGATTTTTGTCTGAGAGGAGAGAAAACCATCAGCACCTTGAACAAATATGGATCTAGAGTTATTGCTTTCTTATATCAGATCTAGAATTGAACAGGTTTTATCTTCTAATAAGGTAAGATAAACTACTTATAATAGAAGTTCAAAATGCCTTGGGTTTTATCTTCACATCACTTGTTTCTTTCATTTCCTAGCCTTGGAACACAGAAGGGGTTATAAAAAGACACGGGAGAATAATAATGCTGGAGGTTGTTAAGGAATAGATCTTGTTGCTCATAACACCAGACATATCACTGGAGGGCAAAATGACAAAATTGCATCTCACCTTGGCCATGTCGTGAAGAAATTCACTGGAGCAATTATGTTTGGAAGACTTAGCTATAAAAGGAAATCAGGCTGCTAAAGAACACAATGGCTGAATACCATCTCAGAGGACACCAGACAGAGTATGTTGTTAGTTGCGAAGTCGTGTCCGACCCATCGCGACCCCATGGATAATGTTCCTCCAGGCCTTCCTGTCCTTTACCATCCTCTGGAGTCCATTTAAGCCCACGCCTATTGCTTCAGTGACTCCATCCATCCACCTCATTCTCTGTCGTCCCCTTATTTATTTATATGGCTTATTTATTTATATGGTTTATATGCCGCCCTTCTCCCGAAGGACTCGGGGTGGCTCACACAGTATAGCAAACCATATATACAAAAATGTAAAATTTTAGAATGACTTTAAAACCCATGACAGATAAAAGAAATTTTAAAAAACCCCATCAGTCAGCCAGTTGTTGGAAAAGCCAGGTCTTTAGGTCTCAGCGGAAGGATCGGAGGTCGGGGGCTGACCGCAGCTCTGTGGGTAACCCATTCCAGAGGGTCGGTGCGCCCACAGAGAATGCCCTCGCCCTGGGCACCGCCAGCCGGCATTGTCTAGCCAACGGATCCCCTAAGAAGGGTGATCCTATGTGAGCGCCCTTCTTCTTTTGCCCTCAATCTTTCCTAACATTGGGCTCTTCTCCAGTGTGTCTATGTATGTATAAAACACAAAGCAGTAGTGAGTTGCAAATCGCATCACTACAGGTTCTCTTGTGGATGTGGGTGTGCTCACAATCACATGTGATGCTTCTGTGCATGCACAAAAGCATCCAGGCAGGTGGACAAAGTCTCCTGCCACCACTTCTACTGGTTTGTCCAATTCGGGGCAAATCGGTAGCAACCCACCACTGACACAAAGTGTGCATTTGTACAATGGATAATCAGATTTTATTTGATCTGAATGCCCCAATCTGAAACCATGTAAAATAAGGGCTTTGATGAAGCTCTCTATGGGGTCTCCCAACTCGTCAACATTAAGATCTATGGATTTCAACGCCCAGAATTCCTCAGCCAACCATGCTACTTGGGAATTCTGGGTGTTGAAGTCCACAAGTTTTAAAGTTGCAGAGTTCTCTATATGATGGTTTGAGAAAAAGATATTTAAAAATGCCAAAGGAGATACACCGCCATCTATTTCATATATTTCTGGTATCTGGTTTTGCTAAAATAGATTGGAATATAAGGTACTGTCAAGGATTATTAAATCGTCTGCCAAAATTTGTAATTAATGCATCCACATAAACAAGCACACAAGAAGTTCATCTGATGCAGCTGCTAACTCTATTCCAAATCAAGCAATCATATAAACTATTGGAATCATAACGATTTTCCCAAAATGCATATTGCACGTAGATGTATATTAAAAAGAAGAAAAAAACCCTCCACCAATATAAAAATAGGAAAAGCTGAAATACTTTTAAACCTGCCATCTACTGATATAAGTGTGTGATAAAAAAAATAAAAAATAAAATAAAAAGAGGCTTCAACTAATAAATGTTACAATTTTGTTGTCAGTTGTCAGTAAAATGGAAGATATATCATATAAAAATCTTTCAAGATACTCAGGGGTGAAATCCAGCAGGTTCTGACAGGTTCTGGAGAACCAGTAGCGGACATTTTGAGCAGTTCGGAGAACTGGGAAATATCACCTCTGGCTGGCCCCAGAGTGGGGTGGAAATGGAGATTTTGCAATATCCTTTCTCTGGAGTGGGGTGGGAATGGAAATTTCCCCTGGAGGAGGGTAAGAATGAATATTTTGCAGTATCCTTCCCCTATCATGCTCGCCAAGCCAAGCCCACAGAACCAGTAGTAACAAAATTTTGATTTCACCCCTGAGTTATGGGTCCTGTATTTTGGATTCAAGTTAGCTCATTTGAAATATGTTGATTCAAAAAAGGTTGCACCCAACTGAAGGTTATAAACAACCAAACCAATGTTGTGTAGTAGAATCTAGTAAACTACCGGTAGTAGTACATAGATTCTCCCCAACCCCAAGACTTTGCAATGAATTAGACTAACAGGGTTAGAAGGGACCTTGGAGGTCTAGTCCAATCCCCTGCTCAAGAAGACCCTATACTATTCCAAATGGTTACCCAGCATGAGCTTGAAAACTGCACGCTGATTCGATTATGTCTGGCACATCTACCTATGCATTGTCCAAGAATATCTAGATTTTAAAACATTTAGTTACTGCCCTTTTATCTTAACTGGCCCATGCAGTGGTGACCGGAATGTAGCCATTTTGTCTAACCGGCTTATGGGCAGGGACAAAATGGCAGTCACTGGACAAACTGCTTAATTTTGCTGCCTTAATGTCTGCACAGCAGTGCAAAAGCTTCTGCATGCTTCAGAAAGCTTCTTCAGTGCTGTGCAGACTTTGTTAAGGCAGCAAAACAAGAGTTTATCCCACAGCTGCACAGAGGCAACTTGAATAGAGACGCCACTTCCAGACTCGTGCCATGTGGCCACCCAAAGAAACAATCCATTCCGGCACTCTGGAAGGCCTTGGAGGTCTTCAAAAGTAAGTGAGGAGGAAGAGGGTATTTGGCCTGGTGGAGTAGGAATTGGGCCTGAGAGGGACCCGGTGGGAGTGGGAAAAGGCCTGTGGGGACCCAATGGGCAGGAAGCAGAACACAGGGTGTCTTTGGGAGTGGAGGAGACTTTGGGAAGGTCAGGGCAGGTAAGCCTAGGCTGTTCAAGGCCTTCAAGGGCCTAAGGCATCCCATGCTCCTAACCACCCACAAGTGTTATTAACAATGGGGAAAGCGATGGGGAGTCATTAGATGAGACACTTCTCCTAATGGTTGTTGTAACATGGAAGGCTCCATTATGGTCGTATCTCAAGGGCTACCTATATAAAGAAAGTTCCTTTTATTGGGACCAAGTCTAGCACTCTAGTCTCCCTTCTCAGATTTTCCAAGTGCAAAAAAAAGAATGGAAAATGTACAGTTGCCAAACTCATTTCAGAGAAAAAAACCGCTTCTAATAGCTCATGTCTACAGAAATAGCTGTGAGATCTATTTTTAACCAATCAGGTTCTTAAAGACAGAAAAACAGTGTTATTCCACAGCTGGTAGAAATCTGTCCAAATCCCCTTGGTGCTTCTGTTTTCCAGCTCTTTTTCCAACAGCAGTGCTTTTCCAATGGTAATCTAGCCTTTATTCTATTTTTTTCTCCTCAGAAAAAATCCTGCAATTTGACATAGCTGTTCTGGAAATTCTCAACTATATTAAAAGTGAACAACAGTAAAACAAATAGAAATCCCAAAAGCAAATTTTAATCTTTGGAATCCAGAATAATCGTGCTATTATATATTCCTCAAACATACCTCCCTCTCCAGATCTATGGTTTTCTTTGCTTGTAATAACAATCTTCTCATGCTTAAAATGTATTTTCTTTTTGTTGTTCTTTGCTCCACATCTAAGCCCTGCCATTAAAATAAAAAAAAGCAAGAGGCAGTCAAGGGGAGAGTGTTATTCAAAGGCACATTTATTCCAAAGAATGCTCTATTGACTGTAAATTGAGACACCTACAATGGCTAGCTATCATTGTGCAATTCACTTTGACAAATGTGGTTAAGATAATGAACAACTTTTAAAACAAACTAGCTGGATTCCTGAGTTGTTACTAAAAGAAAACATTTTTGGAACTCTTGAGATATACACTCAGTATCCCGTCACCAAATTGTGAATCGCTTCATTTTTAAAACTTCTTTGCAAAAGCCCATTTATTTTGAATCATTTAGATACTCCTTTTGTTACTGTTTTGTTTTTACTATCTACAGCTAAATTAAGGCCAAGTTTAGGGCCGAAGTACAGTGTTTTGGCATTCCATTCCCTTTTTGAAAGCTTGCCTCATTCCGAGGTTACACACCCATGCAGTTGTCCGAAACCAAATGCTTGAGATTTTTTTAAAAACCGAGAGGGAATAAGAAAATCAAATAAACTTAAATAAGTTTTCTCTCCCTTTTAGCACTTTGCGGTGGGAAGCGGATAAGCGGCTGGAGAGCTCGGGGTGGGCTTGGGAGAATCCGCAACGAATAGATTTAAACCCCAAGGAAAGTTTTTGGGACAAGCGAGAAAACAAGGAAAAGGAACGAGGGTGGATCCCACCCTCTTGGGCCACCGCCCGCCGCAACAGTTGGGCTTTAGAATCAGAACCATCTGGAAAGCAATCGGGAGCAGCAAAGCGGCTTCGAGCAGCTGCAACCGCACGGAAAGCCAAAGCGCTATGGGCACCGGCAGCAGCAGGGAGGGCAAGGCGCGCAACTTCAGCCCGCCGTTGCACTGGCGGGATCCCGAGCCGGCCACGGCCAGTCACAGCGCCCCCTCTTGGCAGGGTCTGGCGGACGACGGGGTGGCGGCGTATGCCAGGGCTGCGGTCCGGACTCCTCCGCTCGTCCCCTCGCTGCAGGTCGAGCAGCCCGACTCGGACTCGGAGCTCCTGGACCAGGTGCTGGAGGAGTGCGAGGAAGACGGTCCCCGACTCCTGCCCACCGCCGCGCCCCACCGGCCTCCGTGCCGCGACTCCGGAGACTGCTGCTCCCGCCCGGCAGAGGGCGGCGGCGAGGAGATCGGGGAGCAGCGGGAAGCGGCGGAGGTAAACGTGCCGGCCGAGCGGCGGGAGGGACGGGGGTAAAATGTGTGCGGGAAAGAACAGGAGATGAAGATCCTTGGTTCTTCGCAACCGAGAGGTTAAGGCTCTTTTTTTCCCGATACTTCCAAGCGGAGGGATTGGGCTAATTACAACTCCCAGCATCTTTTGCCTTGGCTAGGCAGGCTGGACTGCTGGGAAGTGTTGCACAACATCTGGCGACCCTCATTTGTGCAGGTAGTCCTCGACTTATGACCACAATTGAGCCCCAAATTTCTGTTGTTAAGGGAGACATCGATTGAGGGAGTTTTGCCCGGTTGTACGACCTCTCTTGCCACAGATGTGAAGTGAATCACTGCAATTGATTAGTTCCTAACCCAGTTAAGTGACTCTGGCGGTTGACTTTGCTTGTCAGAAGGTCGCCAAAGGGGATCACATGACCTTGGGATGCAACAAGGGTTATAAATATGCACTAATAGCCAAGCATTGGAATTTTGATCACCTGATCATGAGGATGCTGCAAAGGTCGTAACTGTGAAAAATGGTAATAAGTCACTTTTTTTCAGTGCACTTGTAACTTTGAATGGTCACTAAATGAACTATTGTAAGTCGAGGACTACCTGTACCATATAGCCAGCAAACTCACGACTGGTGTCGTTGAACTCTTAGCTAGTTTTCCCATATTTAATTAAAATAGTCTCCCTGAGGGGACATTCTACTCCTAGTCACTTCATGGGCTTCAAATTGTTTTCTTGGCACCAATACCAAAATGGTTTGCTGTTACCTTCTAGGATGTTTTTCCAAGCCGCTAGCCACTTTTGTAATAGTTTCTAACCAAATCTGATGCCACTTAAGTTTTTGAGATCATCAAGATAGCTGTTGCAGCTAAACCTGAATAGTTCTTTGAGATATTTCAAACTTAAACTCTGCTACAGTATTCTTGAATATAGCCACACCATTTGAAGCTGATGGAAATTGAAATTTGCTAACACAGATTGAGGAAGACTAATCTAGCCTCCCACTGAGATTTATTGTGAGCATAACATAAATGAAAGGAATGACATGTGCTACGTTTAGTTACTCAAATAAAATAAAAAATATAAATAAAACACAAAATCTAGTTGTTATATTATGCCCAAGCCTTTTGATCTAAAACAGGCTTGAAACACAGGAAGTGGCAAGCCAATTATCTGTGGCCACTATATTAACTTTTTTTTTAATTTGGGGGAAACATCCATGAATATAAATCATTGTAGATAAAATGTGTATTAAACTAATGAAATGGACTACAAATAAAATAATTACAAATTAGAAAGTCTGTGTGTGATGCAAAAGAAATTTCTCATCTGAGGCACAATTTGGCCCCAGACTGGCTCAAATTATTGCTCTGAGTTTCTTGTTTATTCCAATTCCAAGTTTGCTTGATTCTCGATTGGATCATCTCTCAGCTGAGGCTGTACTATTAAGCCAGGGTTCCAAGTATTGCTTGGAGCTACAGCTCCCAACTTCATACCTTAGTAAAGCAAAGCCTTACAGGAAAGGCTTTGCTTTAGGAAAGCAGTATCACTAGAACAGCATTAGGTTCATGGCACCTGTTGATTCAAATTAGTAGAAGCTTCATTCAGGAGTGAAGATTTCCATCCATAGAATAGGGATTTTGTGGTAGATTACATAGTTCTCACTGATATGTTGTGGGTTCTGAGTTGACAAGTTGGTACAATATAATGTTGGCAAAATCATAATTCCTTGTCGCCCAATGTTGTCCTTATCAGCTTCCAAGATGGTCCTCAAACTCTCTGGAGCTTCTGAATGGGCTATAGGCAGGAAGAGAAATCACCTCTTGCTGATGGAAATTTCCATTGTATATTGAAGCTTTGACATACTACAACGATACCATGCAGTAGCAGTGTATTCTGTAAAGCATGAATTCTACCTTAAGTCCTGTACAACTTAATTTACTGTCACTCATCTTGCATGCATAAGCCATTTTTGCTCCCTAGACAACACCGAAATTGGTTCAAAAAGCTAATTATTTAATTAGAACAGTTTAACTACTGGGACTTTCTTCTTTATATGTAACAAAGAAAGACTCATTCAAGCCAAGCTAGACTCTTGAGAACTACATGACTATATTTATGTTGTTCTCATGGCAACAATATGGAAGTAATTTAATATCCTGCATATCTGCAGTTATTCATATTTGTCATTTGGGAACATTTGGTGGTCCTGAAAGCAAAAGGAAGAAAGAACCTAGTCAGTTAGAAACAATTCTGACTCATCACTGAGAGCTTATTAACTATTTATAAGTCTGTGTTTGCCTTTGGGATGTAATTAATGCAAAAATGCCATGCTTTTTTAGGGGAGATATTCCTGTGTCAAAGGACTTCTTTGAGGCCTTTGTTAATCAACCAAATGGTGAAAATTGACATTTGGATTTGGAAAACCAAACTAATATGCTTATGGTAATTTAGTTCCAGATTTTTGTTCCTGAGTTGAATCCTTGTTTTCTTTTAGCAAAGTCTTTATAGAGCAGTGCCCTCTTGTGGCTCCCTCCTTAATCAGTACTTGGTTTCATACTGTATTACAAAAATGTGAATTTCTTGTATGAACCTGATACTGTACTCCA
>JANHFM010002973.1:130705-141997 GCA_032468115.1 Grayia smithii
CTCTCTACCCCTCTCTCTCTACCTCTCATGTGCGTGTGTGTGCGCGCGAGT
This sequence comes from Grayia smithii, assembly GCA_032468115.1. Lineage (NCBI taxonomy): Eukaryota > Metazoa > Chordata > Lepidosauria > Squamata > Grayiidae > Grayia > Grayia smithii. Next base: position 130,757 of record JANHFM010002973.1, read on the forward strand.
GAGGGGGAGGGAAGGGGCCACCCAGTGGTGGGATCATCTGATGGAGCCACAGGAGAGGGCCCAAAGAGCCGCATGCGGCTCTAGAGCTGCACTTTGCTGACCCCTGTCATAGGCTATCTAAGTGTTATTATGTTCATGTGTTTTTCAGGGTTTCTTAACAAGATCTACACCAGGGAGCAATAACTTTGCCAATCAGTAAGTTATCGTGAATCAAATAACCGGGAGTGGAGACAACATCAGTGTACTCCTTTGCAGAAATGAAGAAGAGCTTTCATTCCTGTGCTTCATCAGTTGTTCAGCATGGTTCAGTAATAATTTTCTTCACATTTTTCTACAAGCATTTCTGTAGGAAATATTGTAGCAAGAAGGTTTTTTTTCTTTCAATGGCAGCTTAACAAGATTCAATTGTTGTTTTTCTTATTATATCTCTCAAACCATCCATATATTTATGGAAGAAAATTGATGGAGGGGCTGAATTTAATCACAACATTGTTTTCTTAATTTAGATACGGAATGGTTGAAGAAGATCACATGCATTGGCCATCCATTTGATTATAAATCTTTATTGCTATAGTTTAGATTTCTTTTAGCTTTTTTTTTCTTTTCATTCAAAGAAGGAAACATTTTAGAATTGTTTCCTGAACATTATTGGTACATTTCTTCTTCCATTTATGGGGATTCTAATTATAATCACAGTTTAAAGAAGGTTTTCCAATGTTGCATGACATTTCAATCTTTTTATTATTCCAGAGTAATTATTCTACTTTTGTCTTGGTCTCCTTACCAACTGGGTCCCTGTCCCCATCATAATGTACATATCGTTGCTGGCTATAGTGCTTTGGGTACTAGGAAGTGCAAGAGATTCCAGAATAAAAACAAAGCTTTATTTTTTTTAAAAAAGATGGATACTTATATAGGAAAGCCTACATTGAGCAATTTTTACAAGTGCCCCTGTCCATTCTCAACTTTCCAAAGATATTCCTTAGCTAGAAAAAGTCAAAGAGATTTTTGCTCTAGGCAATTGATGGCAAACCTATCACATAAGTGTCAAATGTGACATGCCACAGTGTTTTGGGTGATACTCCGGCATTCACCAACACCCGACAACTATTCTTAAAAGCATGCCCCATTCTCTCATAATTTTTTGAGGTAATGGAGGTGATGCAAGAAAGGTATGTACTCTCACACAGCATCTGAACTCTCCAGAAATAATGCAAGAACAAGGTATGCTTTTGCATTTTTGGAGGCTGCAGAGGGTGTGGAAGATAATTCTCCAAAGCTACTTCAGGAACATGTGACCCAAGTAGGCCTCAGGCCTGTCAGTAGAAAGAGACTACCGCTTGAAGGTAAGCAACATGCAGCAGATCCTGCAGAATGTTGGGCTACAGGGGTAATCATACTGTTGCCCAAGATTCATGTGTCTTAGGGAATGACATGAGGCAGCCTTTTTGAATGGCAATGGTGGCATTAGGACTGAGGTCAAGGCCTGGGCCTCTACTTCAGACCCAATGTGGCCCCGCCATTGAATGTTGCTGCTCAGAGTGGCCTAGATGGTGCAGGGGGGGGATATAGAAAATTGTTTTTCTTTTGTTTGGGGATACAAGCAGCAACATGTCAGCAAAGTAAAGTTAGGCATTTTCTGACACAATGAACCCAAAAGATTTGCCATCACTGCCCTAGAATTGGCACACATTTTTCCTTTCATGGCCCCTTTCAAATCCTGTTGTTCTTCCATGTAACGAGTTCCATTTTGTTTAAAATTAAATGATATCAACTTGTTCAAAAACATTATGAGACTCAGGTACACAAGCTAATTAAAGGAGAAATGAGAAGATAACATGTTTGCTAGCTAAATTAGGCCTAATTTTAACTTGTTTTATTATTTTTGGTCCTCATTGTTGCTTTCTCCCATAAATCTGCAGGTTGCCTCTCAAGAAGCCAGAGAGACAGGCCAAGATATCCTACGACTGCTCTGAAGAGGAGCTGATGGCAATAATAGAGCAAGAGTACTGTCGCTGAAGCTACTCACAGCTATACCAATATGACCATAAACAAATTTACCTAGGGGCTAGGTTATAAAACTACAGTGTTTCTGAGAAAAAGTCTACTAGCATAGCATGCAGAAAGACAACTCAGAACCCTGACCAGAATGATACAACTACAGGAAACTTTTATCTGAACATTTCCTGTGGAGCCAAATGAGAATCTGTTCTTTATGGAAAAGAGAAAAATTATACACAAATGTTCATCTTCACTTGAGGTGTGAAGTAGTGAAAGAGCAATCATTTGTCCACATTTTAATGAAACTAAAGATCATTAATTTTGGGTGGTCTTACTGCATAAGATCTTACTGCAGAATATTAATAATAATAATGACAATACCAATAAATCAGTAAGACCTTAGTTACTCCTGCACCCAAAGTTCTGGGTCACGTGGCCCATCTTTACAATACTTGTTAATGTCACAGTGCCTAAATGAAAGTATCCTTGAGAAAATCTCAGGATGACAATAATTATTTTGCTTGAGATACTCATGTGTAATCACTTTAGATTATTTAGGCCAACCAACTCTGCTGGTCACTTGCAGAGAATCGCATAGACTGAAGTACCTCTTACAAATAATATGTGACAAAAATGTTCCTTCCAAATCACATTCCTGTAATAGGTCTGCATGCAAAATGGAAGCATGAAGTTAACAAAAAGGTTCTGTTCCTAAAGATGTTAGTGATGCAATGTGCTTTGTGTATCTTAGTAGATGCAAAAAGCACCAGAGGGGCTTGTGTGCTGTGGTCACTTTGCCTAGTTATCTCTGTGTGAATCTCACCTCAGACTCAGTGATTTGGAAGGGCCATTTAAGACATCTAGCTCAATTCTCTGCTTAGTATAAAAATAACAACAAATGGCTAGCTAATCTGTTTGATTGGAAGGAGAAGCTCATCACCTCTCTGTCTAAAGGTATAATGCAAAATTGACTATTGTACTTGCATCATTCAAGGAGTTGCTGACATGCAATGTGCATGCTCACACATGTTCCAAAGCACCTTTGTTTCCTTGGAATCAAACACAAATTATTCTGTTTCCCCTTTTTTGATTTTTAATTATATTTTTAACAACATTATTCTCTTGATTTCTTTTTGTTTCCGCATCTGTCTTATGAAGGTATATCTACCCTTTGGGGGGGAAAGAAGAAATCTGCCAACATTCATGCTGGCAGAATTCTGAAACATTTCAGAAAGATTAGAATATAAATGTTGGAAAATATTAGCATATACTTTAAATGGTTCCTGCTCATGTATTGCTGATGGACTGAGTTAACACTCAGATAATATAATAATAAGACTTTTAACTGTGGAGAACATTTATACTGTTTTGGGTTTCCAAAATGTACTATGTAGCTTTCATGTTCAAATATAAGAAAAATGTCTATTAATACAATATTATTATACAATTATTTATATAATGGTATCTGTCCAGGGAGTTCAGTCTGTTAGAGTTTTTGTGCTATGGATTCCACTGATTAAAAAATATCATCTTTCAGAACACTGGAAATAAAACTCTTTTGTAGTAATGCCTGCCCTCTGGAACTATCACATTGATAACCCATCTCTGACTTGGGGAAATATCTGGAGATTCCTATGAAGGGACATTGAATTGTAATCTAAATGCTATAGTTAAGCCAAATGTTAACATTAGCAATGGATACTATAACTCCCAGGGTGAAATCCAGCACGTTCTAACAGGTTCTGGAGAATTGGTAGAGGAAATTTTGAATAGTTTGGAGAACCAGCAAATATCACCTCTGACTGGTCCCAGAGTGGGGTGGGAATGGAGATTTTGCAATATCCTTCCCCTACCACGCCCACCAAGCCACGCCCACAGAACTGGTAGGGAAAAATTTTGAATTTCACCCCTGAACTCTCCTTTACTATACTGTTTCACATTAAGAAGATTGTCCACACAAGGGAAGAGAAAATACAGCCAAAACTTTATGTAAATATCCACTTTACTAGAAGAGGAATTACAACACAGCCCTTGAAGAAATACAAGAGTATTTGTATTTATATTCACACAAATAACAAGGATTTCACCATAAATGCTGAACAGAAAGTAACAAATAAAGTTTATTCATATAAAATATTAGGCACAAAATTTTACTACATTGAACGATATTTCCCATAATCCTTAGTCAAATAGCCAATAATTAGGTCATAAAATTGTCCAGAAAGGGAAAAGCGGACTCTGTATTGTAGAAAAGGGAAAAGGGTAGTTTCAAATTAATCAAACTTGCAGTCTGATTATATGAACTGAATTTATGCCACTAACATCTCTATTCTTACAAGCTTTAAAAATAATATTCTTGTGTTAATTAAAAATTAAGAATAAATTGGGAGAAAACAACTGTGATCTGCAGATTTATCAATTTGCTTCAATAACTCAAAATATGGCAAGTAGTATGAGCGAGAAAAACACACACACACATGCATGTCCATAATATATATATATATATATATACCCAAACACACGCATACACATATATATACACACAAACACTGAGGTGCAGTTTTTTATAATATTCCTCTACTTTGATCTAGTGACCAATCAAATGCAGCCCAGTCACTATGACCCATCATTGCCAGCCAGCTTTCTGTTCTAGCATTTACAGTAACTAGTTCAAATTGCAATAACGCAAAAGCTTGCAAGCACCAGGCAAACTATCATATATGGCTGAGGTCTACATATGCATGAAGAACCTGGTTTAATCTCATTTCAAAGGAAGCCTACTTACACTTGATTTGGGAGTGCAAGCCAAAATGAAATGTTCCCATCAACTGAAGATAATCCAAGAGCTCTAAGAGAAAGAAATTCCTGATCCTTATGGTTTGCTTCATGAACACTAATCCCTTCAAATTCAGATAGTTAGATAAATATTTAGAATGGGCATCATTAAAACGACGGTCCAGCAGATTTTCAAAACATGTTAATTTTGCCTAGATTCACTCTCCCCTCCTCTCTGCCATACTGAAAGATGTCATGCTGTTTTTAACATGAATTGCTCCCTGGGATGAAGTGAAAGGAAAATCATAACCCCCCGATTGTCTCGGGCTTTTGCTATTGGTGTAAAATAAAGCTAATAAAACAACTGATCAAACATTAATATTACCTAAGTGTTATTTTGGAACATATAGCAAGTATAGTTTTCAAACACTCATTCCAGCAAATTCCTATCTTCCACAGAAATATCTCAGATAGCTTCAGAATAAATAAAAGTATTGCAAGCTTGTCTTAAAGATAACCAATGTATATTGCAATTGTAAAAGATCTATTTAGTTTAAGATAAGTAATGATATGACAGATATACTCCATACATATACACCATGCTTTCATATACTCATTAAAAAAACTATTTTCTCAGCTTGAGATGCAGTATTTGGCATGTCATCATAGATGATATCTCATGACAAATAAGTCTGATTTCCCACAGGACCCTCCAAAAAACAAGTAACAATTATCTAGTACTTCAGTTACTCATTTAGTAAATACAGTGCTATAGAACAAGACACAAGAAGAAAAGAAAAGAAAAATTAAAGCATTTTTGCTCCAAGGCTAAGAATTTTTAAGGCAGCTTTAAAATAAGGATTATCACTTTCAGGTAAGTGTATTTTTATTTCTTTGACATAAGCCAAGAAGTGACACCCATTCCCCCTTATTTTAAAAGCATCAAGAGATTTTAGTGCAAGACATGCAGCTGAATACTCCCAGTGTCTTTCCCACACTCACAGAATAGCATCTTTCAGTGAGACAAATTACCTCATGAATCCTGACCTTGCCCTGGATTCTCCAGAATAGATTTAGGGGAGTGTCAGGGATAGGGAAGAAGGGAAAGTTCCATTGCACAAGTGCCAATATTAGATTTGATCAAGAAATCCTGCCTGAATTCTGCAAATCAAACAGCCTCATTTGCTCTGCTGACCTTCCTAGAAAGGCTTTTGTGAAAATTCTTGATCAATCAACTGAGGTGATGAGAAGTTTTGTTTAGATCAGAGGTGGGGAACTATGGCCCATGATTTGTGAACTTCAACCTGCAGAATTCTGGGTCCACAAGTCATAAAAGGGCCATCGTTCCCCACTCCTGGTTTAGATAATTAAAAAACCTAGTGCAAGCAGGAGTACATCTTTAACTTTGGCCTTCTGCTTTTATCTACGGCTACACCAAGGGCATAATCCAAACTAAGTTATGCGGCTAGTACTTATTAAATTTAAAAAGGTTGATTTAAGGATGCACTTAACTCCTTTTATGGAAATGCAAGTTTCTGACTGAATTATATTGTGGATGAGATGCAGCCCACAATTCTGTTAAATTAGCCATACTAAAAGAAAGAGGCTACTTTTCAATTACAATAATTAAAGTATTAACAATTATAATGTAGGTATTATCACAAGTCACTGTTTCCTTCATAGTATGTCCAAACTTTTAATAGCCAGTGTCATTGTGTTTATACTATTCAAGACATCAATTGTGATATAGCAGGTGTCCTGAAATTCTGTATTAAGTATCTGCTTTTGATGTGAGTTGATTCACATATTAAACCCATATTTAAACAGCTGATAACCATAGGCACAGTTCTGTTCACATTCCAACAAATTTTGCTAACACATACGTGGAACAGCACACCTCGGGCAGTATGAAATAATGAACAGGGAGAAATTAATTCAGTGCCACTGCAAGCCAGATCTTTTCAGCTTTGATGCACATGGTTGGTGTCACAACAAAGTGAATCCTGAGCTAGCTGAATAAGTCAACTTTAAATACAATCTCTAGGCATCTATCTCCAGATAGAGCACTCCAAACGGTAACTGATATGGCAGGCAATCCTAAAGCAGATTGCCTCAGGTATGAAATTGAAGTTCAGACCCAAGTTGATAATTAGTTTGTACTGTATTCACACCAAGGAGAACAATTTCTGAGAGGTAGTTTCAATCTCCCATACCACTGCTTTCAGAGGATAAATGCAGAATCAGGCTATAGCAGCTACATTTGTACAAAGTAGACAAAACTAGTGTAAAACTGAAAACCAAGTCAGCCTGCTTCACTTTCTATCAATTATTTTTACTCAAGATAAATTTTCAAAGAATAGTCCTTGCTAATATTCTATCCTGCTCCACCCTTAAATATATTTTCTTTTTCTGAAGTGCTGGTGATTCTCCTAAAATCTTGGAAGAATGAAAAGGGGAAAAAAGGTAATGTAACATTAAGTAGGGCAAACACTGAAGCAGGGAAAGAAGGTAGAAAAAGAGGAAGAGAAAAATACTTTCCCCCCCTCCCCAACAGGAAAGCATAACTTGTAGAAATTAAGTTAAAAATCAGTAAAAGCGGTAATTTTGGGAACAATAAAGTTTGTCACAAAATGTGTATTTTGGCCAGCTGGCCCACTATCCTGGCGATAACATTGGGAGGAGCATGCTCAGAGCATTCTCATTCCTTGGCTTCTCTAGAGCTGCAATCCGATTCAGTTTGCCAACTTCAGTTTGCCAGCTGGGCACCTTCTTGGTCATGTGACGACGTGCATGTTTTGTCAGGTGATCGCTACGCATAAAACGGCGGTCACAGACTGGACAGGCAAACTTCTTCTCCCCTGTGTGGGTTCTGCGGTGGCGAGAAAGCTCATCAGAACGGGCAAATTTTTTATCGCAACCTTCCCAGCTACAAGTGAAAGGTTTTTCTCCTGGAATAGCGGAATGGAGAAAGAAAGAGAATTCAAAAATAAATTTGTTGGATTCTCCAATGAAGTTATTAAAAATGCTCTATCAAGCAAACAAAAGAACAAACAGAAGTAATGGAAGCTTTTGCTCATACTGTAAAATAGATCACAATTTTGCTGCAACTCTTACGAGGGTTATTTAGGGAAAGAAAACCTTTTCTAGAGTGTATTTTACAAATACTGATAAGATATAAGAAATTCAATCCTCTTAGTATACAGATAGTCCTTAACTTACAGCCATTCATTTAGTGACCACTCAAAGTTGTAACAGCACTGAAAAAAGTGACTTACGACCATTTTTCACACTTACGACCTTTGCAACATTTCCATGGTCAAGTAATCAAAATTCGGACCCTTGGCAACTGGTATGTATTTATGACAGTTGCAGTGTCCCAGAGTCATGTGATCACCTTTTGTGACCTTCTGACAATTATACTGACTTAATAACTGCAGTGATACACTTAACACCTGTGGCAAGGAAGGTCATAAAGTGGGGCAAAATTCACTCAAAACTGTCTTGGGCTCAGCTGTGGTCATAAGTCAAGGACTACTTGTAATATCATCATTAGTATCAATGGTAGTTGTACGAGTTTATTTTGTGCTTCTATTGTAAAAATTAGAGGTACGCTAAGCATTTTGTTACAAAACGTTCTACACCACTCCAAAGGTCACTCCAAATATTCTCAAAGTGGTTTGATCTTGAAATGGGATCGTTCTAAAAGTCAGTCGATTTTAAAATATTCCACCATGAAAAGTTTTTCAATTTTTTGGAATGTCAATGTGTTTTTTTTTTCCCATCTACTTCTTCTACTGTAGTTAAGTCAAGGAATGGGAACTGTACATACCCTCCCCCTTTCCCTTTACACATCGTATAAAGATTCAACTGTACTTTTTTTGCATGCCTGAACATCTTCCTTTGCCTCTAAATCACAGACATTTGCATGGTTTCTCAACTTCCCTAAGATGATACCATAAAGATACAGTGGAAATATGTTCCCACAATTTTAAAAACTGCAATGCCACATCTGGAGATCAGCATATGTTTGTGAAGAGCACTCCAGTGCAGAAGTGTCCAACTTGCTGCATCACATTACCGTCATGTGACATTTCATGATGTTTTTCCTATTTGGGCAGCTGGGGTGGGCATGGCCTGTGCGTGATGCATCCAGCCCGCGGGCCGCCAGTTTGACACCCTTACTCTAATGAGTCTCACACCATTACAATCTCAATGTTCATTTTTGATGCTTGACAAGCATCATCAGTGACATTACAAACCACATCACATTCCTTCAGTTCTATACATACCAGTATGAGTACGCAGATGGGCTTTGAGGTGAGAGCTTTTGAAATACGTTTTCCTGCAACCAGGAAAGTTGCAAACATAATTCCTCCTCCGGGAAAAGTCTATCAAAGGCGTACTGCTTTGGCCAGAGGCAATAAAAACTGGAGCAGGGGCCAGAGGCAATAACTTGGTGTTCCCCACAGACATCACAGTTTGTTGGCACGGGGATGCCTGGGCAACAGCTGCCTGTGGAAGAACCAACATAACAGTCCCCTGAGGCATAGAAGGTCCCATCAGGACAGGCTGAGAAACTGGAGCCGTGTGGGGTAAGATGGATTTGACGGTTCCTGCAGTCTGAGCAGAAGGTTTTAATAGAGCAGGGACCATACCTCTTGGTCCATCCAAAGGGATCATTTGACAGATCACCTGTGGATTTGAGAGAGGGGAGGGTAGAAGGGAGCTGGTCTTTTGCTGCATATCATGCTCACAATTCTTTGGGTAAAGACACTGCTGCAAAGCAAGCCTTGGAATTTCACATCCTTTATTGGCAGTTCTAGAGCAACCTGAGATGTGTGAGGAAGATTTGTGTGCAAGTAAAGTGTCACAAGTCAAGTTCTCTGCAATATTGCAATCCCGGGAAGCTCTGGAATGTTGCTGGCCTTGGGCCTCTTGCCAGTCTGCAGGCCCACTGTAGCCCGATGAAACTTCTGGTTTCACTTGCACACCAGGAATGCGGGAGTAACCAGAACTGTTGCCTGTGTGACGGATCACACTAGTTGCCATGGCTCTGCAAAGCGGAGGAACAGGTTGCTCAGTCCTTGCTGGCATCTGGCTGGATTGCTTCTCCATGTTCAAAACAGATGGCTGGGTGGCAGTAAGAGTACAACCTGGGGGAGTGACTACGCTGGCAGGTACGTTTGCCTTGATTGCCCTAGGTTTTGAGTAAGTAGTTTGGGAGGAGGGCAGTGATGCTGTAGAAGGCTCAACAATATCAGGACTGTAGGGTGGGGTCATGCACTACATTAAAAAGGAAAAAAAAAGGAAATCAGCACACAGAGATCAACATGTCTAACCATAATTATGGCTATAACTAGTTATGTTTATAATTCAAACTCTCTCAGACATCAAGATACTGAGTTTTTTATTCAAACTATAATATGAAAGAATGTTTACCCCAATTTTGTATTTTCATTTCATTCCATAGTGTCCTATAATTGTATATTCCAATATTTGTCCTTCCAAAATCACAGTCTTAGGGTGCTTAAAAAGCAATATTCTCAGATGACTCCTGTGTCTTGCTGGGGTTCAGTGGAACAGGATTATCCATCCCCTTCAGAAAATCATGCAACAACTAGGGTTTTTGATTCAGATTTCCCCATGTCATAGCTGTAAATGGGACAATGATTTCTCTTAAACTAAGTTAACAGGGAATCATAGAGAAACTTAGGATGTAATAAACCAAAACAATTAGCACCATATTGTTTCAACTGCATCTGCAAAAAAGGTACATATAATATGTAAAAAAATCTGATACCCATTATCAAAAAAAAATTCATCATCCCTCAGGTTCAATAAAACACTAAGGAGATTAATTGGGGAAAGCCAATTCATGCATATTCAATTTCTTTCACAAGGTTTTCTTCTTTTTCCTTACCAGTGTGGATAAAAAGTTATAATCCTTGGACATCTCAGATGTAGGTTCATGCTGCACTACAAAATCCCCAGAATCTGAGACAGGTGTTAAAGGTCTTATTTTTAATAGGTCGCCTTTCTGTGATCTTTGACCCCAGGAGCTCATACAAACAAGCGTCTCAACTGCTTCTATGTCATTCCGTTCCAAGGTGCTACAGGTAGATCTTTCACTGTCATGACGCCTCCGTTCACGGATGGATTCATAGATGTCCACAATATCAACCTTGAGATGAGATGAATCGCCACATTTTAATCATTCAGAAGAAAAGTGAATACATTTTCACTGTTTGCTTAAACATTCATCCCATGATTCAACATTCTGACCAACTTCTTTGGAAATCTGGGTGCCAATGCTGATTCTTAAGACCTCCTACCCATTGGGCTACAAGGGCTAATTACCATATTTTTCGGAATATAAGACGCACCGGAGTATTTATTTATTTATTTATTTATTTATTTATTTATATTTATATGCCGCCCATCTCCCAGAGGACTCTGGGCGGCTCA
>JANHFM010002974.1:0-10742 GCA_032468115.1 Grayia smithii
CAGTTTCTTTTGTATGTCCAATGTAGCATCTTTTTCTATATCATTCTTGTAGGTTCTTATTTTTAAATTCACTTTTAGATCAGTCTCAGTCTTCAAAAATCAGATATAACATACCCTGATGCTTTTGTAAAAACCAGATGTCTACTTTATTCTACACATAAAGCAAAAAGACCCCAGAAGGATGGGGATAAGAAGTATCTACTTCAGTCAAATGTGTCCAGTAGAAGTTGGGCAGACCCCTGCTGAACTACATTGGAGATTATGAAGTCAATGAATAGTGCTTATTTTATTGACAGACAAAAAATGCAGTCAAAAACATGAAAAATACTGGTAAAAGCTAAAGATAACGTTAAGGTGCATCAGCTGTTGTCTGGGATCAACCAAAAGCAATATTATAAGTACATATCATATAGAAACAGTTCTTGGGCCTTGTTTATACCATGGTTTGAAGGCTATATGGAGAATTCCTTAATTTATACACTGAGCAAGCACAAAGGTCAGTTGGTCACAAGCTTCTCTATTATATGAAGGTGTATTTCTACTTTAATTTATGATTATTATTTCTAATTATAAATTTTCATATATCTAGAAAGTGGTTCTTTATCTCTTTTTAATTGCTTTTTGATAATGCATTGCCTCTTTTTAGGCATATGTGTGTGGGTAATGAATAAGCAGTCATACTAAAGAATCAATGAATGGTTTAAAATTAAGATTAATTTCTGGAATCCATGTTCACAGTTCAGAGCTGATCTAAGAAGCAATAGACTATTCCAGTTGGTTGAAATTGATATCATATTGTGTTTAGGTTGAATTGAAAAAACCCATCTGTTGGATTCTACAAACTTTTGTTTCAGCTGCTGATTTTGAAGAGAATTGCTAAATTTTTGAATCCAGCTGCTGATTTTGAAGAGGAGAGCTGCTAAGTTTTGAATCCAGCTGTAGCAATCAGGGAATCTTGATCTCATATCTGTCTGTCTGTCTCTCTGTGTATCTATCTATCTATCTATCTATCTATCTATCTATCTATCTATCTATCTATCTAATCTATCCATCCTCACTGTTGCCTTCTTCAGTTCCATGGCTTCCAAAGTAGTGGGACCACAACTCCTAGGATTTTTGGTCAGTATTACTCTTGAGAGCTCCAATTGTGTAAATTTGGCATAACAAGTATTATTTAATCCTGATCAACATATTTGCAAGGATCCACTTCCATCTCCCACTCTTCCTCCAGCACCATCACTATTGCTACCTGTGATATTATCTTTAGAAAAGCAATCTTATTAGCCTTGCTAGGTTATCAAATGGAAAAATTGTGTGTTCTGTGTGTATATCATCCTTCATATCTGACTAGACTGCACAATGAAAGAAGTTGCTTCAAGGTGCTTGCCATCCAAATCAAAATTTGGACAATGTCTCTGCAAGATAATCTCCCTTGGGGTTTCTGAGATGCATATCCTATAATTAATCTGGCACCTGCAAATCCCTGGGGGGTTAGCTTCCACCGGATATTCAGGCAGAGATGCCAACAAAAAGAAAAAGACAGGAATGTAAGGGTAACTCAAAAGACAGGTCCCAACATATAAGGCATAGAGCCTGGGAAAAATGAAGCTTTGCCTTGTGCAAAAGTGTAAGTAGCAAATTGAGCATGTGGATATGTCTCTCTGTGTAAAGTAATCTTAATAGGATTAGACCAGTAATCCTCAATCTTTTCAAACTCTGGACGCACCTTTAACCACATCCTTCAATATCGAACCTATTGTTGATTTTTAAAATCTCATTTCCATGGTGCTCTTTTTAAAATAGAAAATGAAATGGCCCCAGAAATGCTTCCGCTGCAATAAATTTAAGTCAGAGCATTTTTTTGGTTGTAGTCCGTAATGATCCTTCAGCTCTACCAACTTCAACCCTATGCTTTCTACGCCCAGTACAAATTGGGAGGACCTCTTAAAAATATGTTGCACATAAACTTTCCCTTCATTTCCTGCAGATTCTTATGTTTTCAAATGAGTTGGGATGACACACAGAATGTCATACTCAGAATTAGGAATTCCTACTAAGGAATTAATTCTGCATATCAGGCATATAATGAACCAATCTCCCTTTCAGCAGTAATACATACTCAGATCTTTATTATATAATTATGATATTCTTCCTTCATGGGAAAGATCAAAATATATCTTTAAACTGCATTTCCCAAAAAGATAAGTAATTATATATTTTAAGAAAAAATATTTTTTACATGGCTGGATAATTTCAGTTAATATAATTCAGAATTATTAATTCAATAATTCAGTTCTTTAAGAAATGGAGCAGAAGGAGTTTTTTGAACAGAGAGAACTGACGGGAACCAGACAGTCTTATTTATCTATTTCCAAGTAGGAATGTTATTGTAAAAGTTACTGGTAACAATGTGAGTGTAGGATAGTATAGTTTCTCCAAAAACTGTTCTGTATTAATCTATTTTTCTTTCCTTGCATGCAGTACAATATAATGTAACTATTTTCTGTAGATTTTTTTTATCATGTCTTTATTATTTTTATAAATAATTCAATACCTAATATTCCTTTGTCCTCTAATTTTTTCCACAATTGTGTGTGAGGTGGGTTGGGCTAAGAGAGAGTGACTGGATCAAGGTCAGCCAGCTGCCTTCACTGTCTAAGATGGGAATATAGCCAACAAACTATAAGTTCTGTTGCATTTCTGGATTTAATTTCATTTTCTTTTGAAAAATATATATTTAGTACATTTCTTAAATACTTATAAAAGTAGCTAGCCATTTGAAAAAAAAAACAATTTTTTTTCTTAAAAAATACATTTCTCAAATAATCTTTTGCAAAAATACACTATAAAGTGATACTTCGATCTGTTCTATGAACTAAGAATATTATAATCTATCTTTTATCTTATAGCTAACCCTTTTCTATTTTTGCATATTTACTTCTTTATCACCAAACCTCTGACTTAAATATTTATTAATTTAATTAATTTAGTTGATTTGCCTAGCTACTCAACTCATGCACAGGCACTTGGGATGCCTTACATGTAGTTAAAAACATAAAAAATAGATATCCTATCACCTAAAACTCTCATCAAATCCCATAATACAGGATAATCAATGCCAAACCACAATTTATTCCAGTGAAAGTTATTTGAGGATACACTGATCCAAAGCTCTGGCCCAAGGGGAAAAAAGACATTCTCAAGAACTTACTGAAGGCCATGGATTGGGGTCAATTGAATCTTAAACATAGGATGGATAAGTTTGTGCAGTGATCTATCATGCAGAGGAACACCCAGATATGTTGCCAGGAAAGTATGGAAAGATGCAATCTGCCTTTATCAGTAAAGAAATCAGACATTGCCAAAGGGAAGAGGAGAAGTAATAAAGGTGTGGTTGTAATTAAATTGCTTAAAGTAAATTTTCCTTGTAAGCATCAGTGGAAAAATATGGAATTGGGCTTTGTAGTGCAGCAAAGGATGAGGATCTCCTTTGGTTGATATGCATGGTAGTGTTCACACCTATAGCTGTAGCTGCCTCTATCTAGCATTCGACAGGATGAAGCAGGTGTGGGATTAGAGCAGGGGTGCTATTCAGCAGGTTCTGATAGGTTCTGGAGAACCAGTAGTGGAAATTTTGAGTAGTTCAGAGAACTGGCAAATACCACCTCTGGCTGGCCCCAGAGTGGGGTGGGAATGGAGAGTTTGCAATATCCTTCCCCCAGGAGTGGAATGGAGAGGAAATGGGGATTTTGCAGTATCCTTCCCCTGGAGTGGGGTGGGAATGGAGGTTTTGCAATATCTTTCCCCTGCAATGCCCACCAAGCCACGGCCCACTAAGCCACACCATGTCCACCAAGCCACACCCACAGAACCGGTAGTAAATAAAATTGGATTTCACCACTGATCTTTACTTCAAGTTAGTATAAATTTAGGAGCACAGTTTTGGGAGAAAAAGGACAAACATATCTGTAGATTTTCTGTGGCAGCTTATTGTGTTGTGTTTTAGAAACATAGTTTATGCCCCCCCCCCATCCTAGTATATAAAAATACACAGAATAAGTTACTGATATAACTTTGTAATTCTGATGCCAAGAAATTAGCTGTGATTTTGAGTGAGTTCATATATGGCAAAATGCATAAATCATTCATGGATCTTTGTAAGATATGAAAACATAAAAATGGCAAGTTAAACTCTAGCTAACTGCTTTTTCACTTTCACTTCTTTGATATTACATAATTAAGCTTTTGTATTATTAAACATGCTAATAACCTTGGGCAAAACAAAGTAACCTTCATGTACAGAGCCAATACAAAGCTAAATACAGCAATAAATAATAAACTATGATACTTTTCACTACAATTGCAGTGTTACAAGGCTAGAAAATGTTGCCCAAAGCTAAATTGCCATGTCCATCCAACTGAACATGTATGATTGTGGGTACAATTAGAATTCTGATATTTTCAAATTCAAAATTAATCAGAACACATTTTGTGGGGGGAAATAATCAAAGGTTTTTCTTCTTTTTCTCATAGCTGAAGGAAAGGCTTCCATAAACCTCTAGATCCATTGAGGTTGTAATTCCCAGAATTCTTTTAGCTATTCAAATGGGGAATTTGTAAACTGCAACCTCAATACAACTAGAGGTGGTTTGTTGGTTGGTTTATTTATTTATTTAAATTGTGGCTAATGTAATTTATCTCCCATGTGTCTCTGGAAGATATTCACAGTATTTTCATCCATGTCTCCTAGTATATCTGTTTCAAATTATAATGGAAAATATTAAAAGACCACTGCATATGGCCCTGGAGGAACAGTTTTAAAAAAACATATAGAATAAATGTGCTAGGTCAAATCAAAGAATAAATAGCTTATGCTTCATTGTATTTCCTATGGAAGCCAACCCAATGCATCCAAAAACAGGAAATGTTTGATATAGACCTTATCTCATCCAATGGTTGGCTTAACAACATAGATGTCAAGGATATATGCATTGTCTACACTGACTGGCAACATCATTCATGAATCTCAAGCAAAGGGTCTTCTTTACTACCTGATCATTTTAACTGGAAATACCAAGAAATGAATTTGGAATCTTCTGTGTAAAAAGTACAGGCTATTTAATTGAGTTATGACCCCTGTCAAATTACAGTTCAGCTGTAGTTAATCATTCCATGGTACATGGGCTTTTCAGTTTTTGCCAATTTTCAATGTGTTCAGATTAAATTTAGTGACTGAAGATTCAGATAAGGTAGAAGAAGATGGATGGAGTGCATGGGAATCAATATTTGGATTGGGAATTGTAAAATAATATAGTTTTCATTACAAAAGTCTACAACCTTCCTTCCTTCCTTCCTTCCTTCCATCCATCCATCCATCCATCCATCCATCCATCCATCCATTTTTCTTTTTGTGTTGGCATGTGACCTGTTACACATTTTTCTAGAACTCTGAGCCACTTTTGAACCAAAAAAGCCTGTGCACCAATGGATAATATATGTATCCAATCTGTATCAGAATTTATGAAGATTGGAGAATATTCTGTTCATTTGTTTATTCAAAATGTCAGTGGCCGCCTGTTAAAATCAATGACTCCAGGTGGCTTACAATTCAATTTTAGAACAGAATAACAGAGTTGGAAGGGACCTTGGAGGTCTTCTACTCCAACCCCCTGCTCAGGTAGAAAACCCTATACCATTTCAAGCAAATGATTGTCCAATCTCTTTTTAAAAACTTCCAGTGTTAGAGCATTCACAACTTCTGGAGGCAAGTTGTTCCACTGATTAATTGCTCTAACTAATTGTTCTAACAATTTAATTGTTTCCTTAAGATAGAACTTAAGGTAGCCAGACTCAAATTGAATTTGAAGATTTTTGTGTCCAGATCAATTTCCCTAATGGTTATTACTGAAGCTAGAATTTGAAGAGAGGTTCTAAAATGCAAAGCGGAAAAAGCTCAACTGTCTTATGTAAAATGGAAAATCTAGGTTCTGGAACTTACAGTTGACTAAATGAAACTATACCTCTACACCTCTAATGAAACTGTAGTAATGACAAATGTCTGTTTGTGCTCGAATCCTATGCCATTTAGAACCAGATGGAAGACTCATAATTGAACTCTCTTTTTTTAAAAGGGAAAATCATCTCTAAGTGATAATTTGCTTTGTAGCCAGAAAGTCTGAGATTTAAGCCCTGGCATCTGCTTTTTTAATGTACTAAGTCATTTCCAAGACCTCTGTATATCATGCTGCAAATTATATTGCTACTGGGCACAATTATGAGACTAGAGGCTTTCATTTTTCTGTGTTCCAAGTAAACAACTCGATATAAATTGCATGCAGATGTGCACACAAGATAGCTAACAGCATGAATGGAAAACTGATCTTAATGACATATGATGGCTTCATCATTCTTGCTTTTATGAGAAACATGTTCCTATTTGTATTTGCACGGATGTAAATAGAACTCCCTGCACAGTTAAGAAACCTGCATAAACAGCTATTCATTAGTGCATAGGAGATCTACATCCAGGGGATGCAGAGAGATGGATCCTTCAGACATCGCTAATCAATATTTAAATGAAGTACGGGACATATGAAGCAGGACTAGTGCAAAACAGAGGCTCCAAAGGAGTTTAATTCAGCTCCTGAAAGGCAGTCGCCAAAGGTGGTATTCAAAAGGGCAAATTTATTATATACACAGCTGAAACACAATTTTTCAAACTATATTTAATTTCCAATAAGTTTAAGTGTGAATGCAATACAGCCACATTTAGCTTTCACCCTGGTTCTATCCATTTATTTAGAAGTGGAGCCCCAAGCACTCCACTAGATCAATAACTGTGTGCCGCCAACTCGATCTAGCCTTCTGATTACAAAAGTGTTGGAGCATAATTATTCACTAGGCTAGTTCTCTCAAAACACAAGTTCAGTTTCCATAATGGTTGCATCTGCTATGAAAATACACTGCATGTAGTAATGGCACCGGTAGTAATGGCACCGCAGAAGTGTTGTTGTTACTTCCTGGTTTGAACCAGGAAGTGACATGTTTTTTACCCTCTGCACATGCGCAGAAGGGTTTGCGCATGCGCAAAGGGTCTGCGCATGCGCAGAGGGTCCGTGTGTACATGCGACATGCATGCATGCGTGAGCAAAGAGAGCGCCCGCGTACGGCACATGCACTTGGGAAGGTAAGTAAATTTCACCCCTGATACCAGGATTGAAAAACTACAGACCCATCTCACTACTAAATGCAGACTATAAACTATTCACATCAATAATTTCAGAAAGATTAAAAAAAGTAATAAATGAATATATCCATCCTGATCAGAACGGATTTCTACCAAAAAGGCAGATAAAAAATAACATGAGAACTATAATAGATATATCAGAATATTATGAGTCACACCCAGACAAACAAGTGGCATTAATATTTCTGGACGCCCAAAAAGCCTTCGATAACTTAAACTGGAGATTTATTATTTTGCAATTAGAAAATATGAAATTCGGAGAGAAATTTGTAAATATGGTAGAAAAAATATATTCAATACAAACAGCAAAGATAATAATGGAGACACCACTGAACAATTTATATTAGCAAAAGGAGACAAGGATGTCCCCTATCCCCCTTATTATTTATTTTAACTTTAGAAGCATTGTTAATTAAAATTAGAGGCGAAAATGAAATAAAAGGCTTTTAAATAAAAAAAAGAAGACTAGAAAGTTCAAGCCTTTGCCGATGATCTGGTTTTTATCTTAGAACAACCAATACAGACAGGACTCAAATAAATAACACAAATAGAAAACTATGGACAAGTAGTAGGACTTAAAATTAATAAACTCAAAACAAAGGCAATAATGAAAAATCTCACTTAGAATCAGGAGAAAGAACTGGAAGATAAAATGGGCATTCAAATGACCAAAAAAAAAGTATTTAGGAATATGGTTAACAAATAAATGTTCGCTGATTAAAGAAGTTAACTATAACAAACTAATATCACAGATAAAGATTTGGAAATATGGAGAAAATTACAACTACAAAAAATTACAGCTACAAAAAAAAAGCATTGATAAAAATGAACATCTCACCAAGAATATTATTTTTGTTTCAAGTAGCATCCATAAAATTAGGGAAAAATTTCTTTAAAGATCTAAATAAATTAATAGTGGACTATATTTGGCAGGGAAAAAAATCAAGAATTAAAATACAGTCATTACAATATAGTAGGGAAAGAGGAGGTTCTGGACTCCCAGATTGGGAAAGTTATTACAAAGCAACAATACTTATTCTAGATCAAAGACTGGATGGAATTAAGAAATAAAAGAATCCTAACATTAGAGGGGCATGATCTACAAAGAGGGTGAGATGCCTTTTTATAGGAAGGGAAAAATAGACAACACAGTTATTTTCAAAGACACTTAATTAGAGATGCATTACTACAAACATGGCAAGGGATAAAAAAGAATCATTATGATGAAATTCCAGAATGGTTATCTACAATGGAGGCACTAGTTTATCCGAATGTATTGGACATTGACAAAATTAAAAGATACAAAGATTTACTAAACAGTCAAGGGGGATTGAAAACAAGACAAGAATTAAAAGAACAGGGTACAGACATTGATTGGTGGCCTTACATGCAAATAAAATCTAGATATACGACAGATTTAATACAATATGGATTCCAAAAAGAAATACACAAATTAGATAAATTTCTTCAAGGCATAGAAGATAATTGATAAAAAAAATCATTATTTATTAAGATATAAAATGGAAGAGGAGGTAGTTAAAGAAAATATGATAATTTGGGCAAAAAAATTCAGATACAACATTGAATCAGATAAATGGGAGAAATTATGGAATAAAAATTACAAACTGACAATGTCTGTAACCTATAAAGAAAATATGTACAAAATGTTCTACACGTGGCAGTTGCCACTGGCAAGACTGGCTAAAATGTTTCCCAATACCCCATCAACATGCTGGAAATGAAAACAACAAAGGGCAACGTACTACCACATGTGGTGGATGTGCCCCAAAGAAAAACAGTATTGGAGTAAAATTAGATTACAATTAGAAGAGATAATCAAATAACATATAGAGATAAAGCCAGAAATATTTTTATTAGGAATACTCCCAGGCACTTACAAAAAAAAATTACAATATTTAATTATTCATATCATCACAGCAGCAAGAATAATATACGCACAAAATTGGAAAAATAACAATATACCAACAGAAGATAATTTGATTAGAAAGTTTTGGAATGTGCAGAAATGGACAAACTTACAAAGGAAATACAAGAAAAAGAGGAAACAGAATATTATATAGTGCGGGAGAAATGGTATAAATGGTTAGAGGAGAGAGATAAAAGGCAAGGAAAGATCAACCGAGGAAGATATAGGAGTAGAAATGCAATAACAAATAAGAGGAAACAGAAAAGATGTAAATTGTAGAAACGAAATTGTGTACACTGTCATATATATATATATATATATATATATATATATAAATTAATATTAGAATTATATGTATAAAGGATAAATTAAAATAAGGGAGAAAAAATGGATAAGTAAGAAATGTCTACTGATGCGAAATTGTTGAAAAGAAAAAATAGTTAAAGATTTTGTTTTGTTTTTAAAAGTGTTTAATAAAAATATTTTTTTAAAAAAATATTATGATTGACAGCTATGCCAGAGACCCAATTTCCTCAAATTCCTTCATTTCTACATTAACTAAGAATTATACGAGTTCTAGTCCAATGCAACCAGACAAAACTAAAATGGAGGAGGACCAAAATGTAGAAGAAGATTCACAACACATTCCCAACTTTGTGTTGGGCAAAATCCTTGCCTAGGCCTATGAAATGCATCACTTCATTTACAACAATGTTTTATTGATCTATTTGCTTGCAAGGTTGTTCTTGTCATATTCCCATTGCTGCTTTTCTTTTATTGATCATTTCTTTGATTAACGTGTGGGTTGGCAGAGTCATTGGTCCAGTACACAGTGTGTTTGGTTTTGATTTAGACCATTATATTTTGGACATCATGATATATAGCATTATGTGAATTCATTAAATTTACATACATAGGTTGTATCAGCTTTTACATTTCATAAAAATAGTCCTGTTGTATATAGTAGGAGTACTGTATTTAGTATTCAGCTCTCCAAATGACCTGTAAATGGTAGCATCCGAAGATACCATAGCTGTTGGATACCAGTTGGAATAACAACAAAAATCACTTTTGCTTACCTTTACTAACAACATTTTCCTGGGAATCTCCTTTTTGCAGTAGAAAAGCTGGGTGCTGGATTTCACATAGCTATGCAGAATATATGTTTTCAGGACTGTCAAGAGTTAAAATTCTCTAATGCTTACATAACATTATGCTGCCAACCAGGCAGGACAATTTCACAAGTTTACCATTTTCCTGCAGGGGGTGCACTTAGTTCTAGGAAATGGCTTGGAAATCGGGTTTAGATCTCTGACAATCTGGCATAGAGACTTCATGCTATTTCATGCTATTAATTGTGTGAAAAATAATCATAATCTAAGCTGCTCTGGCATCTGACAAGTAAGTGCTAGAAAAGGGTGTATATTCTGTGAGCCATAGATGTTTTAGTATGTTAAACAATAAAGGGCCTCAGTGGTGCATCTAATTAATGTCTGGCTAAGTGCTTCAGCTTAGTTCCAGATGCCAGCAATTAGTGTTGGTTCAAATCTCACCAGGCCCAAGGTTGAC
>JANHFM010002974.1:30709-40955 GCA_032468115.1 Grayia smithii
GACACTGCTCCTCTATCCATCTCCAGGCGAGTCTAATAGGTCCTATTTCCAAGTAGGCACCGTAGACTCTGATTTTCATTTGATGTGGGTCATTGCGCTTGTGAGAAAGGTCGAGGAAACTCCTGCCTTTCAGGTGTTTATATTACGATTCATAATAGTAGCAAAATTACAGGTATGAAGTAGCAACAAAAATAATTTTATGGTTGGGGGTCACCACAACATGAGGAACCGTATTAAAGGGTCATGGCATTAGGAAGGTTGAGAACCACTGGTCTAGGACTTTTCGGCTCAAACCTTTTGCCTTGCCTGTTTCGTCTCAGGTTTTTCACTTCTGCTTTATTAGCCACAAAGTTTTCTCCTTGGCCCATTCATCGAAGTACACTTCGCATCGGGCTTTTGGCCGCCCAGGACAATTTGCAGCCAGCCAATTGGTGGGTGGCTGCAGTTCAGAGGGAAGCTCAAGAAGGAAATTCCCAGAAAAGGGAAGGTGATTGTTAGGAGAAGGAAGGGAGGGGTGGAAGCTCCTCCATACCTGATCCTCCCTCCCTGACACCAAATGGGAAGAAAAGAGCAGGGGAGGGGAGAAAGAAAAAGAAAGAAAAGAAAGAAAGAAAGGGGACAAAAGACAGGTGGGGTGGGGAGAGGAGGGCTGTAGAGGGATCCTTCAGGTGGCGCTTTTGCAACCAGCTGGTGGAAATGGCTGGTCTTATCTTTTGCTTTTCCTTCTCCTGGTTTCTGAAGACCCACATATCCCAAGCCCCCTGCTCTCCTCTAACCCACACCTCTTTGTTCCCTCTCTGCTTCTCCCAGGTTTCTGGGAGTGCCCATCTGGGCTCACAGGTTTACCAGCAAATATATGCCCAGTGTCCTTTGTTAAGGTTTTGTTTACCTTGGGCAGGCTAGCTCATGCCACACGCCTGTCAGGAACAACTGATCCTCTGCCTTTGCCCCATGATTCCTTGGTCAAAGACTCCTCTCCCCACCATTTGCCTCTCTGCTTCTCCCAGGTTTCTGGGAGTGCCCAGCTGGGCTCACAGGTTTTCCTGCAAATATATGCCCAGTGTCCTTTGAGGTTATTTACCCTGGTCTCCCCTGCCCTTCCTTTTCCTAACAAGCGCCTTCCCTTTTCTGGAAATTTCCCTCCTGAGCCTCCCTCTGAACTGCAGCCCCCCACTGATTGGCTGGCTGAGAATTGTCCTGGGTGGCCAAAAACCTGATGCGAAGTGTACTTTGATGAATGAGAAAAGTTTCGCCGAGGAGAAAAGTTTGTGGCTAATAACGCAGAGGTAAAAAACCTGAGACAAAACAGCAAGGTGAAAGGTTCGAGCTGAAAAGTCCCATTCCAAGCTCAGAATGGGCATATCCAACAACTGAATGTCCTTCCACATTCCCATTAGTTATTTCAAATGCCAATGATTCTGCAAGAATCTTTTAGTTAACACTAAAGTTTAGAGAAGGTTTTTTTTAAAAAAAAAACACCTAAGAATAATATGCATAATAAGAAACCAAACCCATTATTTTTGGTTGGTTGGAAACATGATTGCTCGGTTTCATTTGAGAAAAAGTACCAGAAAAAAAAAAAAGGAAAAGAAAATTAATGTGGCCTTCTATGCAGCTAAAACAGGCGATAATTGAAGGCTGCTTTCAACTGCAAGCTCGAAGAAAATGTATTAAGTTGATATAATTGATTGTTTTTCACAAGCAATCTGAACAAAATGCAATTTACAAATCAAGCCAAGTGTGCAGAGAACGCATTTGACATCACTTACTGTATAGGTAAAGGTAAAGGTTCCCCCCACACATATGTGCTAGTCTTTCCCGACTCTAGGGGGCGGTGCTCATCTCTGTTTCAAAGCCAAAGAGCCAGCGCTGTCTGAAGATGTCTCCGTGGTCATCTGGCCGGCATGACTAAACGCCAAAGGCGCATGGAACGCTGTTACCTTCCCACCAAAAGTGGTCCCTATTTTTCTACTTGCATTTTTTACGGACTTTTGAACTGCTAGGTTGGCAGAAGCTGGGACAAGTAATGGGAGCTCACCCTGTTATGTGGCACTAGGGATTCGAACCACTGAACTGCTAACCTTTCAATCAACAAGCTCAGTGTCTTAGCTACTGAGCCACCACATCCCTTCACTTACTGTATAGACTATGCTCTATTGAAATATTTGCTTTTTCAAAACCAAAACCCCAAACCCCCTTTGACTTCCAAGCAACAAGAACAAATCCAAAAGACAGATGAAGATATTTATAGTGCATTTTTAGACCTTTTGCAAATGATGTAAATCTATTCATTCAAGGAGATGATTGCCTACTATTTCAATATGGTTCAATTTTGTCCTCTGCTTTAGAAAATTCATTCATGGAGAGACCCTCTTGCCTCTAAATTCCACCAGATGTCTCGCTGTCAGTCACAGACATAAAGGAAGCTTTTCAGATATCTGTGTAATGCATGTAATTACGGGCTCTGGTGATGATGTCGTAATTGGCTCGATGTTGTTGCAGTTTTTCTATTAAAAAGAATGTCACTCCTATAGATTTAAAGAGAAAACAAGGGCAAAAGATTGCTGGATGTTGAATGAAGCAGCCCTGCATAGTAACTGCAAATCTTGATTGATAGGATGATTCATTCCTGCTTTGTTACTAAAATAAGGATGTCCCTGAGAATTTTGGTTTAAAGATGAAAATCTTCAGAGGACATAGACACCCTTGGAAAATCATAGTAGTGATCATTCCAAGAGATGATTTTCCTGATGCCCAGTATTATAGATCAGGATTTTTCAAACTAATGTTCCACAAAAATTTGATAGGATTCTACGAAAAACTAAAGGTAAATTTTTTTCACTTGAACACAATGAATTACTAGAATTTCACCTCTTAGAATAGAATAGAAGTCTTTATTGGCCAAGTGTGATTGGACACACAAGGAATTTGTCTTTGGTGTATATGCTTTCAGTATACATAAGGAGAATGAAATACATTCATCAAGAATAAAAAGATTCAACAGTTAGTGATAGTCAAGTTACTAATAAGCTATCAAATGGTACTAGGAAACAAATAAAAACAATATAATTGAAACATACAAGCAACATGGTTATAGTAATAAGTGGGAAGAGACAGA
This sequence comes from Grayia smithii, assembly GCA_032468115.1. Classification (NCBI taxonomy): domain Eukaryota; kingdom Metazoa; phylum Chordata; class Lepidosauria; order Squamata; family Grayiidae; genus Grayia; species Grayia smithii. The sequence goes on from JANHFM010002974.1 coordinate 33,828, forward strand.
TACTAGTAAGGAAGAGAAGAATAATAGTAATACAATCTTAGTAAATTATTTGACAGTGTTGTGGGAATTAGTTGTTAAGCAGAGTGATGGCATTTGGGAAAAAAACTGTCTTTGTGTCTAGTTCTTTTGGTGTGCAGTGCCCTATAGCGTCTTTTTGAGGGTTGGAGTTGAAATAATTTATGTCCAGGATGTGAGGGGTCTTGGGCACGGATGCAAGGAATTAATTTTTAATGAACAGATTCTGTAGCTGAGAAAGCCTGTTGTAGATAACCAGAGTGCTGGCCCTATTGTTCAGCTCCTGTTTGCCCATAAATCTGGCTTACTTAAAACTCTATCTTGGACACCTCTAGATAGCTGTTTCTGTATGGCATTCAGCTTGGTGAATTGGACCTGATTGGCAACCTTTGAAATCAGTTCTATTTACTTGCTTTTAACTCTTTGGTTGCACGTAACAGTCTAATCCAACAAGTTTTCACAATGACGGTATTGCCTGCTTTAGACCATTAAACAGCACACTGTGTATACTATTAGCAAACAGTAACAGACTTGGATTTTCTTTTCTTACTAGCCCTTTCCCACCCCTGGAAGTGTTCATGGGCACAGTTTCTACATATAATGAAACATTTTCATTCAAGATCGAAATTGGTGTTCTTTGTAAACCTGATAAAGCTACAGAAATGACCCAAGGCCATTTCTCATACAAATGAACTTTCCAAGCATAAAGTGTAAGCTACTTTTCCAATGTTGAAAGCCTAGTTTATTTTTCTGATTTATTTTCCCACTTTCCTGTTTTTTTTTTGGTCAGAATTTCTTTCTCTTTCTTTCTCATTATTATTCCCATATGCCTTCATTTGCTCCTTCAAATGCATTTAATAAGGCTTCTAAACGGAATGTTAGGTTGTTCATTTTTGTATTGGCCAGTGAAACAGCAAAACTAGATATTTTCCATCAGGTTCTTATGGATGAGGAGCATTTCTCTTCTCTTCCCGACCAGGTTGAGACAAAATTGAATGAAATCTTTCAATTGGGTAAGATCTGGGCTAACAAAAGGGTATCTAATGTCAGAGTTCCAGAAAACCTGCGCCGAATGAAAACTCCTCCTCCAGCATGTTTCAAAAGTCCAGTGTATTCAGATAGGTATACTGGCACATCCTGTGAAAAACTGAAACTGAAAGTTCTGGGTTTCCTTTCAACATATCAAAACCTCCCCAACCTCCTTCACCGGATCACAAGGTCCAATCACAGCACGTTCGTACTTGACTCCACTCTTCCTCCAGAGGTCGAGCTGATTCAACCTTCACCTAATTATATAATACTATTGTGGCTATTATCTACTCCTTCCCATTCTCCCCTCCCATTTTCCCACAGTTCAGAAAGTGGCAGCTTGGAACCTATCTAATAATGTTTCCAAGTCTGACATCTGACATCTTTCAATGATTTAAGAAATAGTAAGAGTATATTCAAAGTGAATACGGTAAAATACAGTAGGCAGATTCATATTGGCACTATAGTAAGACAAAATAGAGATTGGAAGCATTTTTCCTTTACATTATATTTTTAAATCAACTATGGGCAGAAACTGTGCAGGTGAAGACCTAGCCAAGCTAGCCAAGAATCTGCAAGATTTCCAAGGATGTGAAAGTTGCAATACACTTTATTGTCAAAAAGCTAAAGAAGACATTATTTATTAGGATGGTGATGCAGTGGTGAAATCCAAATTTTTTTACTACCGGTTCTGTGGGCGTGGCTTGGTGGGAGTGGTGTGGCTTGGTGGGCATGGCAGGGGAAGGATACTGCAAAATCCTTATTCCCACCCCACTCCAGGGGAAGGATACTGCAAAATCCCCATTCCCACCTCTGGCCAGCCAGAGGTGGTATTTGCTGGCTCTCCGAACTATTCAAAATTTCCGCTACCAGTTTTCCGAACTATTCAAAATTTCTGCTACCGGTTCTCCAGAACCTGTCAGAACCTACTGGATTTCACCCCTGTCGTGATGGCGAACCTATGGCATACGTGCCCAAAGTGGCACATTAAGACACGTCACACATGGTCTTACCTGTTTGTCTTCCGGGTTTCTGGCATACATGCGCATGTGACAATCAGCTGTCCCTTGCACTTGTGGCAGTGCTGAAAACTGGCGTGTGCATGCACACCGGCCAGCTGATTATCAGATGCACATACATACCAGAACCCGGAAGTTCAGCTTTTCCGGAGCGCGATCCCTTCGTGCGCGTGGCAGTGTTGAAAACCAGCCTGTCCATGCATGCTGGCCAGCTGATTGTCATGCATGCTAGAGCCTGGAAGTTCGGCTTTTCTGGAGTGCGGCCTTGACCAGCACGCAACTACGACGTTTCTGCGCAACCTTTTTGGCACTCAGTGCCAAAAGGTTCACCATGACTGGTATATACAAAGAAAGTCAAGAGGGATGGCAAAGGAATTATAACATCTTTTGGAATCACATTCAGTGGTTTTCAAGAAAAGAACATGTGGCATGCCATCATGGCAGTGTTGTCTATTGTAGATGCTGAGGTTATTAGAAGTTTGCATTTTTTAAAAAAATATTGTTTGGCTGCAATATTTGGGTAAAGAAAAGGCAGTCTTGATATCCTGATTGTTATTCTCTTATCTTCAGATTTGTACCGAGAGTACCAAACTAGAACTAAAGATATTGGTAATATAATTGACATGAAGGGCCAGGATGAATTTGCTCCATCATATTTTATCTGTATGGGAGCTGTGGTGGCTCAGTGCTTAGAATGCAGTATTGTAGGCTAATTCTGACCACAACCTGGAGTTCGATTCTTGACTGGCTCAAAGTTGACTCAGCCTTTCATCCTTCCAAGGTCAGTAAAGTGAGAACCATGATTGTTGGGGGGGTAATATACTGATATACTGATATACTGATATTTGTAAACTGCTTAGAGAGTGAAAGCACTATGGAGCAATATATAAGTCTAATTGCTATTGCTGTATGGTTATTTTATGGTTATGTTAAAAGGTCTTTGTGAGAACTACATATAACTATAAGCAAATAGATAATTTCTTTCTTTTAAAAGAAATTAAAAAATTAAAATATTAGCTATTTCTTACATTTTCAAAAATAAACTAAGTTTTTTTTTTAAAAAAGAAAGAAAATCCTATCCCAAAGATGCTTTTTCAAGAGGCAACTGAACTTTCTGGTTTTTCTTTGAAGACATTTCGCTTCACATCCAAGAAGCTTTTCAGAAGCTTGAAAAAGCACCTTTGGGATAGGATTTTCTTTCTTTCTTTCTTTCTTTCTTTCTTTCTTTCTTTCTTTCTTTCTTTCTTTCTTTCTAAAACTTTAGTTTAGTTTAGTTAAAAACTTAGTTTACTACCATCTAATCTTCTACTTTCTTCTTTCCACCTCTCCTTCTCTCCTTCCCCTTCCTTTACCCCATACCTCTGTTCTTCCTCCCTTCTAACTTTCTCTCCTACTCTCTTTCTTCCTCTCCTTTTCCCTTTCTTCTTTCTCTCTCTCTCTCCTTCCTCTCCCTTCTATCCCTCTCCATTCTCTCTCTATTGTTATATTCATTTTTAATTTAGTATTTTCCAAAATAGTATTCGAGCAATCCCAATTCTTACTTTCTTTTCAATTACTTTTTAATTTTGCTAAATTCACACATATCATCATAAATGTACAGTTATATAATAACATTTTCTTTCTTACCCCGCCTTTCCCCTTATCCATTTACACAGGTGTCTTCTGGGTTTCTATTTCTTTTTTGTCTTCCCTCTCATTTACTTCTACCTTATCCAATTTATTTCTCTATAATCTTTTATTCATATTTCTTTCCTAACCATACATAAAATCGTTCCCATGTCTTGAAATACATCAATTCCTCTTTATCTTTTATTCTCAATGTTAACCTATTCATTTCTGCACATTCTAAAATCTTCTTTATTACTTCTCCTTCTGATGATATTTTTTCTGTCTTCCACTTTTGTGTAAATACAATTCTCGCCGCTGTTACTATATGAATAATCAGATAAATAATCATCTGTAAAATCTTTCCCAATTCTCATAGAAATCTGAATTTTGTTTGTCTTTTAAGATACAAGTCAGTTTGTCAGTCTCAGCATAAGCAAGAATTTTTGTTAAAACCAATTGGTCAGGTGGAATAGTTGGGTTTTTCCAATATTGAGCTAAAGTCAATCTCGCTTCGGTAACTATATGTGTGAAAATATGCCAATCTTTATTTTTTGATTTCTCTTGGCTTTATCCCTAATAAAAATAATTCAGGCTTAAGGGAAAACTCACGCCCGTTATCTGCAAAATCCATTTTTTCATTTTAATCCAAAACTTCCTTATTTCCAAACATGTCCACCATTGGTGGAAGTAAGTACTCCTGGCAGTTTTATACTTCCAGCATCGTTCTGAACAGTTTGGGTACATCTTAGCTATCCTTGCTGGAGGGAGATGTCATCGGTACAGCATTTTATACCAATTTTCCTTGTAATTTGCTGATAATGTCATCTTCATTGATTTGTCCCATATGGTCTACCATTCATCTAATTCAATTGTTCGTGATATGTTTTTCCCCCAAGCGATCATCGAATTCTTTAAGACCACCAATCCAGTTTCCAACCTTCTAATTGTAATTCTGTTTGAGTTTTTATATTATACACTTCATTAATCAGGTCCCCGTAAGTCAATTTTTTTCCAAATTTATGAACAGTTGGGTAAGTTACTGCTTCAATTGGAATTAACCATCTTGGAAGTTGTGTATAAAATTGTTTTTTGGTCTTATTCCAAATTTTAATCAAGGTTCCTCTGAAATAGTAGTTGTTGAAGTAATTACATTTTTTGTCATTTTTTGGCCACAGAAATGTATGCCATCCCTGTTGAAGGTCAAAACCTTCGATTACAAGCAAACGCTTTCTTGAGAGGGTTATCCAATCTTTGATCCAAATTAATGTAGATGCCTGGTGGTAGAGCTCCCAATTGGGTAGACCAAAACCTCCTCTTGATTTATGCTCTTGTAGCATCTTTTTCTTAATGCAGGGTTTTTTCCCCTGCCAAATGAATTTACCAATAATTTGGTCTAAATTTAGGAAAAAATTATGTTCTAATTTCATGGGGGCCGTTTGAAAGAAAAATATCCACTTTGGTAATATATGAGCCTTTATGGCTGCAAGCCTTCCTAATAATGAAAGTGCAATTTTATTCCATCTCTCCACTTCCTTTGTTGTTTCAGATAATAGTTTTAAATAATTTAGTTCTTTTATCGAGGAGCATCTATTAGTAAGCCAAATTCCTAAATATTTAATTTTTTTAACATATTCTATTCCCATTAACTTTTGAATTTCTTCCTTTTGATGTTTTGACATACTTTTGGCTAACATTTTTGTTTTTTGTTTATTAATTTTAAGACCAGCTATTTCTCCAAATTCTTCAATTTTTTGTAGTAGTCTGGGACCCAAGGTTAGAGGTTCCTCTTATAAAAACTAAATCGTTAGCAAAGGCTTGAACCTTAAATTCTTCACCTCTGACCTTCAGCCCCTTAATATCCTTATCCTGTCTTAAATTATTTAGAAGTGGTTCGAGAGTTAGAATAAATAATAGGGGTGATAATGGGCATCCTTGTCTAGTCCCTTTGAATATGGGGATCTTTTCTGAAATTGATTTATTTAGCAGTAACCTAGCCGACTGTAAGGTATATATAGCACGAATTACTCTACTAAATTTGGGCCCAAAATCCATTACTTGTAGTTGTTGTAAAATGTAATTCCAATTAACCCTATCAAATGCCTTTTGTGCATCCAAGAAGACAAGACTCATTTGTTGTCCGTGTTTTTTTCATAGTAATCTAAAAAATTCATAACTCTTCTTACATTGTCTCTTAGATGTCTGCCAGGTAGAAAACATTTTGGTCCTGATGAATGAAGTGAGTCAAGAAGGTTTTCAGCCTTTCCGCCATTATGGTTGCAAAGATTTTATAATCCACATTTAATAGTGAGATTGGTCTATAGTTTTGGATTTGTGCAGGATTCGTGTCCAGTTTAGATATTAGAGATATATAGGCTTCGGTCCATGAAATTGGGATTTTCCCAACCTCTAGTATTTCATCAAATAGATCTTTCATATGTGTTAACAAAATATCCATAGCACCTTTGTATACCTCCCCTGGAATTCCATCTGGACCTGGGGTTTTGTTTGTTTTTTGGTTTTTGATCGCCCTTTCAATTTCTGTATAGGTGATCTCTTCATTTAATATGGTTTTATACGTATCTGGAACAGTTTCAAGATGTTGATCTAATAAGTATCTTTTAATTTTCTCTTCCTGTTGTCCTTCAGCACTATAGAGAAGAGTAAAAAAATCTAGGTCTATCTTTAATTTGTGATCAATCATATTTGCAGTCTTGCCATTTTTATCCTGTATTGTTTGTATCATTCTTGATTCCTTTTCTTTCCTCAATCTGTAGGTCAACATTTACTAGGTTTGTTTGCATGCTGAAATTGTTTTTGTCTGCATCTTTTGAGTTTTTCACCTAATTCTTGCTGATCTATCAAGGAGAGTTCATGCCTTAAATATTTTCTTTCCTGTTATTTTCAAATGTTGTGGGTCTTTCTGATGCCTCTTCTCCTCCTTATCTAGTGTTGTTAATAGTTGTATTCTCTTTGCTCTTTGCTCTTTCCCTCGTCTAATTGTATATTTTATCGCTACGCCCCTGATCATGGCTTTAGCCGTACCCCACGTATCCTGTATAGATGTATCCTGTAGTTTGTTTTCAGAAAAGAAGAAGCCTAATTCTTTTTGAAGAAGTTCAACAAAATTCATATCATTCATCAAGTCCGCCGCCATAGACCATCTCACCTTATATTTGGGGATCAGCCATGTGATGATCAAAGGATGGTGGTCAGCCCAAGTATTTATACCAATTTCTATTGATTGTATTTTTTCTACATTATCTGCTGTTGCCCAGAACATGTCAATTCTGGACTAAGATTTGTGTCTAAAGGAGTAGAATGTGTAGGTTTTCTCTGTTGGGTGTAACGTTCGCCAAATGTTCTTCAAACCATATTGATCTTTTATAGTGTTCCAGGATTGGGGAAGAGTCTTTTTATGCTGTTTTTCATATTTTTTCTTTCCCATTCCTGGTTCATA
>JANHFM010002974.1:71826-83395 GCA_032468115.1 Grayia smithii
AATCATAAGGTACAACACTTAATGATAGTCATAGGGTACAAATAAGCAATCAAATCATACTAGGAAACAATCAATATTAATATAAATTATAAGGATACAAGGAACAAAGTTACAGTCATTCAGTCATAAATGGGAGGAGAGTATGGACAGTATGTATGGACAAGTATGGACAATATTGTGACCTACCACCTCCAGCCATTCTGGCTAAGACACTGGGAACTGTGGTTTAATAATAGTGGATTCAGTTTTCCTAGTTTTATTTAAATTACTCTCCAGTAACTCTGCAGAGAGGAGAATTACGTGCCAATACGTAGGTGTCTTGTCCTCTACTTTGTACATAGACAAAGACAGTGATTCTAACAGTAGAAAAGTCTTAAATATATTTTATTATCTAGCATGCGTGGAACCTCAGTTTTGTATTTTTGTTTTCTTTAGGAAGGAGAAACTATAGCAACAAGAAAGAAGTCTTTAAGCCTGAAATAGTTCATATTTGTACATTTAAAATGGTAACTTTCTGGTCCAGGAGAAAAAGGCAAGATCTGCCTGTTAAAATCTAGACAATTTTAGAAAGCCATGTTTGCATAACACTTTAATACAGTAAATTAGCATTTTACTCTGAATGCAAACAAAGTAGAGGTGGAAAACGTTGCAATGGAGAAAACAGAATCTGTATATCATTTTAAATAGCCGTTTCAGCTATACCAGGGGTCAGCAAAGTGCGGCTCTAGGGCCGCATGCGGCTCTTTGGGCCCTCTCCTGCAGCTCCCTGTCGGATGATCCCACCACTGGGTGGCCCTGCCCCCTCCCACTCGCACACGCACACACACACGAGAGGTAGAGAGGGGTAGAGAGATAAGAGACAGAGAGATGAGAAAGAGAGGGGGGAGGGAGAGGGAGAAAGTTGAGAGAAAGAGAAGGGAGAAATGAGAGAGGGAGGGAGAAAGATGAGAGGGAGGAAGAAAGAGAGAGGGAAGGAGACAGAGAGGGAGAAAGAGAGAGACCTGTTTAAAAGAAAATACCTGAAGCCACAAAACCTGGGTAGGCGTGGCTGGGGGGGTATCATGTGACTGGGTGGGAGTGAGTAATGTCAAGTTGGCCACGCCCACCCAGCTTTGTGGCTCCCGGGTGTTTATGTTTTCTGTGGGAAACGGGCCCAAGTGGCTCTTTGAGTGTTTAAGATTGCAGACCCCTGAGCTATACTATTCTCTTCCCCATGAAAACAACAAAATTCTTATATACCATAGCCATTTCCCTTTCCTGGTTTCTCAAAAGCAGTTTGAAACAGGGGCAGCTGCAACAAAAATTGTTGGCTTCAAAGTGGCTGGCATATCTGGACGATCAAAGCCCTGCCTTTTTTCTAATATGCACCACATACAAGGCATGCATGTATAAAGGGATGGTTTCACCAATATGGCTTCACTCACCCAGTTGTGCTTGACAAAGGACCAGTTTCTACTAGTGTTGAAGATAGCAGATTAGATACAAGGAAGATTCTAGTCTCACCTTAAGCAAAGGTGGTATTCAGCCTATTGGATTGATTCAGGCGAGCCGGTAGCTCTGATGATCAGTTGGCCCCGCCCATCCACCCTCGTGCTATCCTGTCCTTTATTTCCTGCTTTGTAGCTCATCTCACAATTGCGTGGCACAACTGATTTCCCCCCTCCCCACTGTTCTATCCACTGTTGTTGACTTGGAAGGTAAGCAGCTGAGCTTCTAAATGCTGCATTTTTAATGCTGTGTGCCTTAGGCGTGCATGCTCACCGAACCGGTTGTTAAACCGGCAGCATTCCACCACTGAAATTAAGCATGAAAGCCATCTGGGTGACTTTGGATCAATCACCAGCAGAGTTCTAGTCCCACCTTAGGTATGAAATCCAGCTGGGGGACTTTGGGTCAATAACTAGGAGAGTTCATGTCCCGTCTTAGGCATGAAAGCTGCATGAGTAATTTTGGAACAGTCATCAGGAGATAGTGAATTCTAATGCTGCCTTAGGGATGAAAGCCAGCTGGGTGACCTTAAATAAGTCACTCTGTCTCAGTCCAACTCATCTCACAGGATTATTATTGTGGGAGACAGGAGCATTAGGTATGTTTGATGCCTTGAGTTTTATAAAAGTAATAAAGATGAATTTTAAAAAATGAAATAATTTTGAAGCTATTGTTGTGGATGCTCCTGGCTTGAAATCTTCATGACTATCTTCTGCAAATTAAGAATGCCATGATCAAAGACCAACAATTATTATCTGCCCAAAGCTGCTTCAAGTCCTATAACAACAGGCTTTTCATGTCATCTACATAGCAAAGACAAACAAACTAAATACAACAATCAAGTAGCTGGTGCTTTGTAGCCAGGAAATGGGAAGAATGCTCTCCCCATTTTGCTTGGGTCATCAAAAGGGAGATGCAAAGTTGTCAGGCTAGCATCCCCTTGTGGAACCTCTGGGGCAGTTAAAATTCAGAAGCAGAGAATAGATGGGGGCGGGGCCAGTCAGAGGTGGTATTTACTGGTTCTTCAAACTACTCAAAATTTCCGCTACCAGTACTCTGGAACTGGTCAGAACCTGCTGGAACCCACCTCTGGGATGAGGTCATAAGGATATGGAACTAATCTAGAAGCAGCACAAATGCTTCACATAAATGACCCAAGATCCAAATAATTTTGGGGGATATTCAATTGTGCCTGAATACCTGAGGTACTTTCCTTCTCTTTGATTGAATAATCCAAACTAAGAAACTAGAAACCTCTTCCAAGTGTATTTTTCCAGTTGTGACCAATTTGATACTGAGGTCTCTATCCTCTTTTCCAGCAATCAAGCTTTATCTATTTATTCATTACATTTATCAAGGCTGCCGGACTTCAAAGAGACTTTGCAGCCTACAAAATATCAAGTATCTAATTAAAACATACTGTAATTAAATCGTAATGATATCCTTTTATTTTCCATTTCTTTGTCTCCTCAAAATGCATCCACATCTATTTATTTTATCCTTAGCCTTGCTAGCCCTAGCTTTATACTAAACTTTGTGGTTTAAAAGCTCATCATTTCCCATTACATTGAGACAAAAACAAAAATCTACTTTTACGTATCACACTTCTGGAAAAAAAATCCTTTTATCCTGACAAATGCATATATGCAAATGTAACTTTCGCTCTCCATCAGTGTGTTTATGGGTTTGTGATTACACAAGTGAATTTTAGCCTTGAAAATGTATGTCATAACAAACTTGTTATGTCCGTAAGGAAGAATGATGAAACTTTTGGTGACTAAAAGTCTTGCTTAGAAAAATTTGTTGATGAAAGACACAGAAGCCAGGTAACACAGGATTTCTCTGATATTTATTTATACTGTAATAAAATGTAAGACTAGGCTGAAATTGACATTTGTGGCAGTATCCTAAAAAATAAACTCAGCACATATGCAGAAAGGACAAAATGGTGCAATCTTGTAAGGGAGGTAGGGTTTATGGATTTTATGTTGTGGGTTTTTAAAGCTGTAAGCTACCTACAGTTACCAAATATGATTTGGGTGGCCATACACATTTCTTTAGAAAATAAATACATGCATGGAACAAGCAGCATAAGCCAAACCTGGGAATTTTGTATCAGAGATTTCAGAGTTATGTATTTATTTTTGGGTGCATATGTATTAAGGATAGTCAAAGACTTATCCGTGTCTTAAAGTTGGTTCCCCTGAAGAATGCTAGAAAATGTAAACTTGGGGTTTTGTTTTTAATACTTTACAAATGAAAATTGTGGACATCCTTTTGAGGTGACTCTGGTGGGCATGGCAGGGAAGGATACTGTAAAATCTCCATTCCCTCTCCACTCCAGGGGAAGGTTACTGCAAAATCCCCATTTCCTCCCGATCAGTTGGGACTCAGGAGGCAGAGAATAGATGGGGACGGGGCCAGTCAGAGATGGTATTTACCGGTTCTCTGAACTACTCAATTACTCAACTACTGAACTACTATTTCTACTACCGGTTCTTCAGAACTGGTCAGAACCTGCTGAATACCACCTCTGTGGCAGACCTACCATAGATTAAGGATTCTCTCACTTTAGCCAAAGATAAGAAATAAAAAAAAATGTGTCTCAATTGAAATACTTCAATAATGCAACTTTCAGGGTCTGAAATTCCAGTCCAGGGGGACTATGGTTAATCTACGAGAGGAAAGTTTATTGCAGACTGATAGACCTATAACATATTCTCAGATGTAAAGCAAAAGAAAAAATCAAGGATTATCCAAAGCTGCAGTTTTTAAGAGATGTTGATAAAAAATAAAAATAAACCTGTTACAAGCCAGTTTAATGGAATAATGGCTCTTGAGGATGAACAGAATTTACTATAGAAAAACAAAGCAAAACACTTTAACTCTCTTTGCTAGTTCACTTTATTGTACACACGTATATCAATATTCCCCAAGCTGACACACTCCAGCGATGCCAGTCTGCAATTTTTATTATCCGGGCTAAGTATTATCAGGGCTGTGGGCTACCACTATAACTTTTACTTTTTTCTTTTTTCCTCTCTTTGCTGTGGAACTTGGTATTGTTGCAAAGCTTTTTTGTGTGTTTGCAGGACTACCAAGGGACACATTTTGAAAGAAGTGCACACTATTTTCTTGTGATAAGTTAGAAAAGTATGAATTGAACCTGAAAGAATGGCGGTAACAATCAGATTTGGAAAAGAGCCATATTCTTCTGTTTCGCCAGTGTGGGTTTATCTATTTTCAAAACTCCATGTCTCGCCAGAGCAGCTCAGTGTTGGATTTTGGAAGACCACTCTCCTGTCAGTGAAAGTCTAGACGGGAGTTTCTCAAACTTAGGAACTTTAAAACACATTGACTTCAACTCCCAAAATTCCCCAGCCAAAATCCAAGTTGCCAGATTTGAGAAACACTATGTCAGCCGTCTGGCCAGCTTTAGCACTGAGGGGAGTTTAGAACAGGTGACAAAATAGGCCTGTTTTGAAAACAGGTCATCAACTGTCCAGATCATGGTATTGCCCCAACTCTCTGGCAACTCCACACACTAGTCTAAAGGTAAAGGTAAAGGTTTCCCTTGCACATATATGTTAGCCGTTCCCGACTAGTGGGTGGTGCTCATCTCCATTTCAAAGCTGAAGAGCCAGCATTGTTCAAAGATGTCTGCGTGGTCATGTGGCCAGCATGACTAAATGCCAGAGGCGTACGGGAATGCTGTTACCTTCCCACCAAAGGTAGTCCCTATTTTTCTACTTGCATTTTTAATGTGCTTTTGAACCGCTAGGCTGGCAGAAGCTGGTACAACTAATGGGAGCTCACCCTATTCCGTGGCACTACGGATTCAAACTGCTGAACTGCCGACCTTTCAATCGACAAGCTCAGTATCTTAGCCTCTGAGCCACCATGTCCCATCTAGACAACTTTGAAAACTTGCCAACTCCTCAAGCCCCATCCTGTAATGATGGCTGATTCATTTCTTACCTATTGGTGACAGAAGAGGAGACCAGCAATGACAAAAGATTTGACCAACTGCTTTTCATGCCCACTTGAAATCGAGGCACCATCATGTAGCTGCATGCCAAAACAGAGACAATAAATGCAAGATTGTGATTGGCAAGATGAAAGCACAGTTTATTTATTTGGGTTTTTAAAAAAATTATTAAATATATATATTATTATTATTATTATTAATTGTATTTATATGCCACCCATCGCACTATCCAGTAATTCTGGGCAGCTTCCAATATCATATGGGGTTTATGTGAGTACTGTCACATAAGGATAACCGGGTGGCATTTTAGCCCAGGAGTGGGGAAAGATTCCCACATGGATCCTTCAGCTTTGGTGGAATAATTGGTAAAAGAATGACAAAGCTCTGACTCCCTGAGAAAAATGCAGCAGAAAGCTTAATTATCCATAAAAACTACTTACATGTTTTCTTCTTTGTGTACTACGCCAAATGCACTTATGCAACTTAATTGAAATTGGCCAGTCTTGATATCCAGTTGAAAAAAGCAAAGCAAATATGCTTCAGAATAAAAGAATGAAGTCTGCTTTCTGGTAATACTGCTGCCAGTCATTTCCCCTGTTCTAGTATTCAAAGACATGAAAGAATAGAATAAGCAATTGGGCTACACTTATTCTTCATGCCTTAACATAAAAACATTTTCTGTGTTTTGAATATGGCCCCCAGGATTTCTAAAGAAATTGCTGAAATGGATGGATGAAAAGAAAGACAACATATTAAGAAGTGACTTACAAGACAACCCAGTCAGGGGTGGGTTCTACTTATCTTTACTGCCAGTTCTCTTCATGCACGCACTTTGCATGTGATTGTCACGTGCGCATGAGCGAAATGAGCGCACATACTGAACGTGCGCTCCACACATGCGCAGTAACTTTTTTTGGGGGAAAAAACCTCGAAAAAAGCACTTTGTGCATGGGCAGAGCAGAAAAAAAGTAAGAACAGGCGCGCGGGTGGGCCCAGCTCCCGGGCGCGGAGAACCGGTTCCGTGATGTCACACTGTCGCCGCTACCAGATTGCGCAAATTGGGCCGAACCGGGAGCAACCCACCACTGAACCCAGTATTCCTGAAACATGTAAAGTAACAAATTTCATGGGCATTGTTGGGCTATGTGCTTTTCGTTTCAATTGTACTTTAATGTTGATTGTTTCCACCTATGTGCTACTATGGTTTGTTTCCAAATGGATAAAAGAAGTAATCGTTCATATACTCTGAGGATTTTTTAAAATAACAATAAAAGGCTGTATTGTTCATATTTTAGCCCCCTACCCATCCTCCAAAACATAGGAAGATAATTTGAAACTTTGCTTGAGATCCCTTCATCCTTCATCCTAGATGGATAGTTCTGAAAAGGGTTTCCAGGGGCCAATGTTCCAAAGGCTTCTTTATTCCTGGTGAGCATCTAGGAATCGGTTTTAAAAAAGGACAGAAATGTAGTTGTAGGGAAGGGCGTGCAATTGGGATTTGAGGCCGGTGGCATTTAACTCAGGATTGGAAGGAAAAGCAACAGATGGATCACTATCTTTATGACGCTGGGCTTCAATGTACTGCAGCTGTTTCCCCAGAGCTGCAATAGAGAAGATGACAACATGCATGATGTTCCACCCATAAAAATCATTATATCTGTTGGAAGATGATGTCACTAGTGATAGTTCACATTACATCCCTGCATTATTGCAACACACACACACACCAAAAAAGGGGGGAGGAGTTGTCACAGGTCTTCTGGTCTCCTTTCAAAGAAAATGAAAATAGCAGTGATCATAGTCCAGTGTTGAGCATAGTCCAATGCTGAGGCATCACAAAAGCATAGTGTCGTGCCTCAGCATAATTTTTTTATATATACTGTTGTTGCTTTCTAGCCCCATCAAGTGACTGTTATGTTCAGCAGGAACTCAATATTGCCTATCTTGTATTTGGTTCTCATTGCATGTATTCCTGTTTTCCCCAGTTTCACTATATCCTGTTCTTTCAATAAAGCATCCAGATCTATGCACAGTCTGTTTTATTGGAGGATAGGTGGGTTTAGCCAAATGTCAAGCTGCACATAGACTAATGAGTAGTGAGGACAGAACACATAGTAATAACCAATGAAAGCCTTGCTAGCATCAGATCCATTAAGTCTTCTAGGACCCATGGACATTGGTATTTCCCACCATGCCAGAAGTGGAGAGCAAGAGAAGGCATCATGGCTACTATTTGCCAGTCATAACCTGTTCTTCTTTTTTCCATATTTTCTTCAGGGAGCATAGCTAATACTCGACATACAATCATAATTGAGCCCAAAATTTCTGTTGTTGAGTGAGAGAGTTGTTAAAGTGAATTTTGCCACATTTTATGACCTTTCTTGGCACAGTTATTAAGTGAATCATTGCAGTTGTTCAATTAGTAACATGGTTGTTAAGTAAATCTTGTTTCTCCATTGACTTTGCTTGTCAGAAGGTCAGAAAAGGGGATCACATAGCCCAGGACACAAAAGTGATAAATATGAGTCAGTTGTCAAGTGTCTGAATTTTGATCACATGATTGTGGGGATGCTCCAATGGTTGTAAGTGTGAAGAATGGTGATAAGTCACCTTTTTTAGTACTGTTGTAACTTTGAAGGGTCACTAAATGAAGGATCACTTACAGTTGCAAGTCAGGGACTACCTGTATTTACACCCTGTCTATTACTTCTTTTACCTCTAAAGCAGGGGTATCAAACTTGATTTCATTGAGGGCCACATCAGGATTATGTTTGACCTTGGAGGTCCAGGGTGGGCATGGTCAGCTCGATGTCACTCATGTCAGGGGTGCCTTTGGCATCCCGAGTGCTCTGCCAGTGAAAACAGGCTGCCAAGCTCCATTTTCAGCTTCAATGGCCTCCTGCAACCCTCTGACAGTGAAAACAGAGCTTGAGAGGGCCACATGGAGCTCCATTTTTTTCTGGCAGAGGCACCGCAGGCTGGTCATTCACTGTTTCCAGGGCAGCCCCGCGGGCCAGATCTAAGCACCCTGTGGGCCAGATCTATCCCCAGAGCCTTGAGTTTGACACCTATTCTAAAGAGTTGCATCTAAGACATCAGAATTCATTGGTCTGAGTATGAGTTACATACGGTAGTTCTCTAAAGTCTACATTTTTAGGATGTTGGTCTTAATGAACAACAATAATAGGGATGCACGTACCATCCCTCTTTCAACCATTACATGAAATGCTTGACTGAAGCAGCAGCATTTATTTTACAACAAGCAACCTAATTTTGATATTGCTTGGTCTCATAGCTGATTGTTTGTTAACTGAGCCAAGTTAGAAGCAAGAATGTGCCCAAGCTGTCCAAATTGCTCTCCAAAGAGTTCAGGTCATCATAGGTCTAAACAAATTTGGCCTACTGCTTGGGGTCTGACATCTTAAAGTGCTGTGCTAGACTATTCTGCAGCATCTCTTTTTGGCATGTCATGGCAGTGGCTAAACAAGGGAAGATTTTTATTTATTTTTTGAACCAGCAAGCAAGTTGCGGCCATCAGCATTTTTGCAAATAATCTGCTAAATGACCATTTGCTCAACAGAATAAAGACAAGCAACCAAGCACCGTCTGCAGTTCCATGTACTTTCCTAATGATTATAAATACACATAAAATCCCAAAATTTTGGTGAAAGAAAAGACGTTTCTCTGATAACTAAACAAGCACTGTACGCTAAACAAGTTATAATGAGAGAAAACAATCGTCACGTAGGCTTCCTTTTATTAAATATGTCGTTACAGAAAGTTTAATTCTTTGGAGCACATTAATAAGAGATACATTGCTTATATTTCTTTCTTTTTTAATTTAAATGCTGTATTTAATATAAATGGTATTTTCTACTATTGAAATATACACTAGTGAAGAGAAATTCTTTGCAAGGTACCTACTATTTGGCACGTGAACAAAAAATCGCACTGCTGTTACAGATTTTACAAGGTGGCATTCTAATGTTCCCTTAGCCCCATTTCAACTGAACTGCAGTCTCTTGCACTTATTTATCACAGCAGTGGAATATTTTAAAAGTTTAAAAGTTCAAAGGTGCCCTGCTAAGTTTGGTTAGCATGCTTTGACATTTGTACACCTCCATCTTCCAAACTCTTCTGTTTGCATAAATGTTACTTATTCTTTAGCCTGGACATAGCACTATGCTGAGATCTGATCCTTTCCAGCTCTAGGAAGGTGTAATACAGTGGTGAAATCCAAATTTTTTTACTACCGGTTCTGTGGGAGTGGCTCGGAGTGGCTTGGTGGGTGTGGCAGGGGAAGGATACTGCAAAATCTCCATTCCCACCCCATTCCAAGGGAAGGATACTGCAAAATCTCTATTCCCACACCACTCCAGGGGAAGGATATTGCAAAATCTCCACTCCCTCCCCACTCTGGGGCCAGCCAGAGGTGGTATTTGCCAGTTCTCTGAACTACTCAAAATTTCCCCTACCGGTTCTCCAGAACCTGTCAGAACCTGCTGAATTTCACCCCTACTGTAAAGCACTATGAATCAGTATATAAGTCTAAGTGCTATTGCTATTGCTACTTCATTAGGACTACAGATGGAAGCCTAGCCTAGGGAAACTCAAAAGAACATGTTCTAGGCAACTCAGATGGCCTGGCTCACTATGGTTCCACTTTGAGCAACTTTATTATTGCTGACTTTGCTGATTTCTTTAAATTTTGCTGTATTTCATATTTTACTATGAAAACTTTATTATGTTACCAGGAATCATGTTGAACTTGAGAATGCTTTTACAATACATATTTGTTTATAGTTTTAGTAATTTTTTTAATTAATCCTATTGCTAAACAGTTTGAATGATGGAACAAAAATCTCTAAATAACTTTTTAAAATAATATAATTAAATAATAAGCAGAAAACAGCTTTTATGTTTAATTTAGGAGGTGGTTAGTCATGTTTTTGTACATCTTTAATTTGTTTAGAAGATCTCTGTCACTTGTTGAATTCAAAATGCTTGATAAAAATAATTTGTTTCATTATACAGATTTTATAATACATTAAACAATATAACGGGAAATAATTACTAATGAATTAATTTTCAAACATAAAGAAGGTTCATGGTATCATAGGAAGTAAATGTTGGAAAGTGTCTTAAATATCACAATAAATTTTGTATTTTAAAGAGAATTTGAATTGAACTGAACTGAACTGAATAATTTATTTGGCCAAGTATGATTAGACACATAAGGATTTTTTTCTCCAGTACACAAGTTCTCAGTGTATGTGCAAAGTAATGGAATAATGATAATCATCATCACAATAGCAACAATAAAAAAGGAGAGTAAGAAAGATAATAAGGAGAATAAATACTAAAACCACAGCCATACTACATAGGTAAATACACGTTGACATTAGACAGCACTGTGAGAATTAATTGTTCAGCAGAATGATGGCTAAGGGAAAAAAAACTTTTCCTGTGTCTAGTTGTTTTGTCCTGCAATGCCCTTTAGTATCCTCCCGAGGGGAAGAGATAAAAGTTTATGTCCAGGATGTGAGGTATCTGCAGATATCTTCTCAGCCCTTCTTCTGACCCGCACAATATACAGGTCTTATAGGGAAGGCAGGCTGGTTGCTATTGTTTTTTCTGCAGTCTTAACTACCTATTGGAGTCTATACCTGTCCTGTTTGGTTGCTGTACCAAAGTAGTCAGTTATAGAACTACAAATGACAGATAATTCCTCAATAATTCCTCCATAAAATTGTATCAATAGCTCCAGAGAAGTCTGAACTTCCTGAGTTGATACAGGAAGAACATTCTTTGTTGTGTCTTTTCAATGATGGTTAAGTGTCATTTCAAGTCCTGGGAATATCAACTTGCAAAGCTTTCAAGTTGCTATGAGCAGGAGGGAGGGAAAAATGATGGAGCTGATTGTTTTCCCTAACTGAAACTACATTCCACAGATGCCTTTCTACCACAGTAAGTCGGAGAGCTTTGAATTTCAGAGCCAGCCAAAGTGGTTAATTGGAGAATAGAATAGAATAGAATAGAATTCTTTATTGGCCAAGTGTGATTGGACACACATGGAATTTGTCTTGGTGCATA
>JANHFM010002974.1:129712-140589 GCA_032468115.1 Grayia smithii
TTTGCAGATGATACAACAGTGGTGGGACTGATCTCCGGGGGGGGGCGGGGGGGGATGAGTCTGCCTATTGAGATGAGGTGGAACAGTTGCTTTCATGGTGTGGAGACAATAGCTTGGTCCTTAACACCAATAAGATCAAGAAGCTTATAGTGGACTGTAAAAGTGGATCAGACATCCAGCCCTTGCTTATCAATGGAGACCGAGTGGAACAAGTGGCCAGTTCTAGGTTTCTGGGTATTATCATAAAAGAGGACCTGACCTAGGTAGCTCACATTGCAGCACTGGTCAAAAGGGCCCAGCAGAGATTATACTACCTGAGACTTCTCAGGAAATAACAACTGAATGAAAAACTGCTGGTGGCCTTCTACTGCTGCACCATAGAGAGTATTTTAACTTACCGCATCTGTGTATGGTTTGCCAATTGCATAGTCGCAGATAGGACAGCACTCCAGAGGGTCAACATCATTGCCTAGAGGATCATATAGCTCCCACTGCCTTAAGAAAGTTCAAAACGTTCTTAAAGATCCATCTCATCGTGGGCATCCTTTTTTTTTTTTTTTTTGAACTATTACCATCTGGCAGACGGTTCAGTGTAATAAAAACAAGGACAAATAGGCTGAAAAAACCAATATGGGCAATAACCATATTGAATTCTATGGTACAGTGCAATATCGGCTTTTCAATTTCAATTATATAGAATGTAAAGGACTTAGGTTTGTGTTTTTATTTTTATAGCTATAATGTACACTGAGGGCGGCATTTAATTTCATTGTACCATGTGCAATGACAACAAAGTAAACGAAACTAAAAGTAATGCAGGAAAAAAATGGAACATGAGAAGTCACAGGAGAATTTACAGCTAACTCAATAACCATGGAAGAGATCTGATAGAGACAAATGAGGTTAGAGAAAGAAGGGGAAACTATACTGAGATTCTTTACAAATGATATTATAAAGTGACAGACATATTAGTAGAAAGAGAATATACTCAGGAAATAATTCAATTAGAATGTGGTGCATGGCAGTTAATAGAACAGCTGTGAAGCACTTGATAGAGAAGAAATACCCACTGCACAAGGGGAGGAACTGATAGGGCAACACGGTGACATCTATATCAGATTTTTTTTTTCTTTCCTTGTTAATGCTTCCATTTTAAAAAAAAAATCCATTTACTTCTGTCTTTCTTTAACTGGACTGTTATCTTTGACACTCATGGATTTTAATGGGCTCATATCTCAAAGTTGGCATTACTCCAGTGGACTCTGAATGGGATCTAAGAAAAGAGCCCCACACCAATAGAAAATCACTACCAATGGATTATTTCTTAACAAGCAAGGAATTGGAAATTCATATGGAAACTTTTTCAGCCACTAACAAATTTGCTATGCTGGATCTTCTGTCTCTTGGTCAGTTTATATAGAGGCAAGATCTGTACTTAACAACACTCATCTAGACTCATCCCATCTAGATGAGTCAGAAGGCTTTTTCCAGCCACCTTTCAAAATGAATCATGGACGTATGTTTAAAAATGAAATCAAAATACACTTCATAAACTGTAGCAACAATAACTATTTTATTTGAGAAACTTTAGGCAATTTTGACTTGGAGCTTTTTTGATTTCCCCAAAAAAGCAATTGACACTGTGGCTGGCCATCTCAATTAAGTATTTAATGGTTTTGTAGGATATTTCTACCATCGTCGACCTCTGGTAGAACCCATATAAAGCCTAACATAGTTTTTAGTACTAGTAATCTGAAAAATTACATATGTTTTTCAATTGGAATGAATAAGTTTACCTATCTCCAAATTAGATCAAATTTTAACATGTAACATGGTTAAGATTAAGTCCAGGGTTCAGTAGACTAGCTTCTTCACTGCAATTTTACTCAACTCAAAATTTATTCTCTCCTCTAGCTTCCACTGTCTTTTTATAAAAGATTAGTTGTTACATTCCAATCTTTGGATATTTCTTTTAACTTATTGTATGCAAGGTTAAATCTGTGTTTATTACACCAATTTTTAAAGACACTCTTGTTTTTAAAGACCCAACCTTCAGAAAGCAATGTTTGTTTTCAGTCTGACCTTGAACAGAAGAAAACAAATCAACATCCTTCTGGTGATTGCCATCTCAAGGTAACCACTCCCATTGCCCAGAAAGAATTGGCATTCTTTCAAAGAATCTGCCTTCCTGCACTCAGTTACAATAAGTTCCTTTAAAGTATTCATAGCACACAGAGAATGTACATGAAGCTATAAAGACTTTCAAATACAGAACATACTTGGATCAATGCTCAAATTGCTGCTAAATATATTCATAAGCTAACCCCTGGGAGCCTTTTAGGAATGGATAATATAGCATCAACAGAATTTATACAAGAGGGTCTAATTTTAATCTGCACCTCCTGTTTTATGTTAAAATCATATGCTTTGTGAACTCTCTTCAACTGAGCCTTTACATTCTTATTATATTCTGTCATTTCATGAACAATTGACAACTTTCTCTAAGGTTGTCCACTTAATAGCCGATGTACAGATTAATCAGATCTGTACATCTGATCTAGATTACCAGTGTATGAAGGAGTACGAATATGAATACTAATACTTCCATGTTGGAAGCACCAAAGTGAGAATTTGCTGGTGACATCACAGTTGCCTGAAGACTGCCCAATTGGGGCTCCTTTCGCATCCCTGTGAAGTTACCCACTGAAGTGATACCAATTTATCTACTTGCAATTGCCCATTTTTCAACTGCTGCATCAACAGGAGCTGGAGCATATGACGGGAGCTCTCTCTACCCTGCAGCAGCAAGCAGGTCTCAAATGCAAGCCTGCTGATTACCAGCCCAGAATTTTAAACCTGTGGGCCACCATGCTCCTTTATGAAAGAGTAAATTGATTGAATTGATTTATCAGAATTCTTTATGATAATGTTAGTTCAAAACTCTATTCAAAAATCCAGCTTGTTTCTACTAAATTAATCTTATGGAAGTCTCCATCTTCCACTAAACTCATTCCTTTTACTACAGGTCTTCCATCTACAAAGCTAACTGCATTGGGATTTGTCCCAAAGGCCACAGCCTTCTCTGGCCACAAGCAAACTTTCCTGTCCAGTATTATGGCAACTCACCTGCAAACACCTTCTTACCTTAGTGGTATCATAGCAAGAGTCCAGTTTTAGTCACTTTGAAATCTTAACTTCCTCTCTATGCTAATGTTCAATAGCTTTGCATCTATCCTCACTAAATCATCGGCTCTAGAGAAGCTTCTAACTTTTTATCTGGCCATTACTTACTGCTGCCAATGGGGAACACAAGTTCTTTTAACAACATCAATCCTAGGTTGTCACCTGAACCACAAGCTATAAATTAAATAAACAAATGATTGTCACATAGCCTTTCTATTACTGACAAGAATGATCAGGTCACTTATAGTGCTGCCAAATTTGGCTATAGGATTTATTGAAAAATGGAAGGGACAATGTATCCTGAAGAATAAATTCTTCCTATGTTAATGATTTGTCAATCTTTTTGTGCTTGTTGGTTTAATGAGCCTTTGGCCAAAACAGCATTTTTTTATTGGACTGACTTCCTTATTGCTACAGGAATATAAACTGTTCAAATGCTACTTAGAAAATATTTTACATATACTGTATATATGTGTGTGTGTGTATATGTGTGTATATATACACACACACATACATACATGTATATATGCATGTGTGTGTGTGTGTATGTTCTGGAGATGTTCTGGACTGTGGTCACTGGGGGTCAATATCAACTTGATGCATAAATGATGATAGGAATGAGTTTAGTGGAAGATGGAGACTTCCATAAGATTAATTTAGTAGAAGCAAGCTGGATTTTTGAATAGAGTTTTGAACTAACATTATCATAAAGACACACACACACACACACACACACACACACACACTTAAAAATGGAATGAGCAACTTGCCAAACTGTGGTACTAACTCAGGGGTGAAATCCATTTTTTTTTACTACCAGTTCTGTGGGCGTGGCTTGGTGGGTGTGGTGTGGCTTGTTGGCCATGGAAGGGGAAGGATACTGCAAAATCTCCATTCCCACCCCACTCCAGGGGAAGGATACTGCAAAATCTCCATTCCTACCCCACACTGGAGCCAGCCAGAGGTGGTATTTGCCGGTTTTCCAAACTACTCAAAATTTCTGCTACCGGTTCTCCAGAACCTGACAGAACCTGCTGGATTTCACCCCTGTACTAACTCCTCGTACAAGCAGGTTCTGATTATAATATTTAAAAAGAGCTAACATGGAGAAAGAAATGCCAAATGAACAGGCAGGTTTTACAAAAGAGAGAGGGACATACATTCAGTTAGCAAATGTAAGCTGGATAATGGAAAGCACAAGAAAATACAGAAAGATTGTTTATCTTTGCTTCATTACCTTTGATTATGTAGACCATACTACTAATGGTATATCAGAACCCAGTAATTACACTGCTGAGGAATATTTACCAAGAACCAGAATTACTGCAAGAAACAGATGTGAAGAAATAGGATACTTCAGAATAGGACAGTGAGTGAAACTGGGAGCATCTTGTTCCCGTAGTTGTTTATCTAACATAGCAAATACATTGTCTCCACATATGTTTAACAGCAAATATATTACCAAAATGGCAGGAGTGGAAGAGATAACCGCTAGTATCAAACCTGGAAGTTGAAACTAACCATTTGAAGTAGATAGATGACTTCATTAGCAGAAAATAAATAAGAGTCAGAAGGGGTCATTTTGAAGGTAAAATAGAAAGTGAAAGATCACCATTGATGTTAAATATTAGGAAATCAAGATAACATCAGTCTTCATGCTTAGGGAATTTACAGTGTCAGTAAGGAACTGAAGATGGTAGATAGTTTTGTTTCCTTAGGTTCGGGAATAGATAAAGATGGACTGTATGCAGTAGGGGAAAAAAAGAAGAGATGAATGCTAAGGAAGAAGACAATGACAACTGAGAAAAAAATCATGAAGGATAAGGCCATTCCAATGATAGCAGTGATGAGAACAATTGAAGTAATGATAATGTTGGCTGTGAAAACTGGCCACTGGAGGAGAAAGTATGTAGACACTTCAAATTATGAGTTTGGAAATAGCTTTTAAGAGTACTGTGGACTTTAGCAAGATGGTCTTGGACCAAAAGAAGATTGACTGCTCACCTAAAGTGATGATGAGCAAGTAATAACTCAAAGGATATGTAATACAAGCAGATAATGGATTAGAAAAAAGCTATTATGCTTGCAGGATTGCAAAGGGAAGAGAAAGAAGTAGAAGGGGAGGAAGATAACAGATGAAACAAGTAGAAGAGGTGGAAGGCAAGAGATCAATTTAATTTACTGAAATGTCCCAAAAGGGGCAATGGATTATTACTACAGATGTACATGGAATATTTGTCCATACAATCAACAGGAGTCAAACCAGGTGAATAGCATCTAAATACCTAGATATGTAAAAGGAACCTGTACAACATAGCTAAAATGTCAATTCTACCAAAATTGAGTAGAACAATAGAGACTGGACCATCTATTATTGCCTCCTCTAACATATAGTAGCCACCTAGGCTACTATTTAAAAAGCTTTCAGACATGGACTCTCTACTAGAAGCTGCTCCTGTGTAACTAATACATAAAGAAGGATGCTAGAATGACTCATCAAGATTAGTAGTCTCCACAATTTAGTCCAGGTCCCTTTTAAAACATGATAGCCATCTTTATATCCAGAGTAGCAAATCAAAATTTGCATTACACAAAGGAGTACCGGTACTTACGTTGTGTAGTGAGAATCCTTCTACACAAATCTGGAAGCAAGGATAAAACCCTCCTCACATTTGCTGTATAAGAAGCAAATTTGCTTTACTACAGAGGTAATAAGAGTCAATTGCCATCAAGAGATTCTTAAGAGGTAGAAATAGTGTGAATTTCTTTCTCATTAGAATCTTTCTGACCCCATTCAGTCATTCATGACATGACCCAGTTTATAAGACCATTTATACCTTAGGTATCTTATACATGACATATTTCACAAACAGCAACAGGTCCTCTTGAGAGCTCAGGAATAATTGTGCTTAGCAATTTGCTGTCACTTACATCTGTACATCTGTAATACACATCATAAACAATCATAAACAATTCATCTGAACAAGCTCTACGGTGCTTGAACACTTTTACTTGATATTGTTTTGGTTCACATACTGCAGTTTGTTAACCATGGTTTATCACAAGCATGTTTATTATATAATGTGCAGTGGCCAGGTTAACAAATAATATTTAACCATAAAATTAGAAATCATAGTGGTTAGGTTCATAAACAATACCTTGGTTTGTTTAATTGGCTTGATTTCTGAACTATCATTATGATATTATATTACATGAAAATTGTGACATTCTTCTTTAAATCCATCCTTCTAAAAATAAGGTGTGACTGGAAGCCTAAGATGAGATTGATGGCTACAAGCAATCATCTTTCCTGGGATACCCCTAAATTGATGAATAGATTGGTGTCTTTTCAAAAGTATTTCTGCATTTCCACACTAGTTTGTGTATGTTACATGACAATCCAGAACTAGGATTTTGTCACTCTCCAGATCATTTTTTCCAAGAAGACATTAAAATATTCCTAGAAGACAAATAAAAATATTCTTCTCACTTAACAGCACTGCCTAGTATGATTTCTAATTTTCTAATTAATCAGACTACTTGTATTCACTTGAATTTTATCCTTGCTCCAAATGCTGTGGCATTCATCTCCTCAGAGACTCCTGTCCAACAGCCTCAGTCATGGTTAGATGTTAGCTGTAAGAAGCTTTAGAACTTTTGTGGCATGTTCCTATTACTATAGCAGGAGAGATGCCAGCAAAATTCTAAACAAAAATATTGTCCCTTGCAAATAAACTGCCTGGATTTGGACTGTTTTCTTCATTTCTTTTGTTAGCTCAGTGTTTCATGAGCAGTGAACAGGGTGGGGAATTGTTGACTTTTCTTCAAAAAATGGATTTATTTTTCAGAGTGGATAAGAGGATTGTTCTCTTTCCTTGGAATACTCTGCTCGGTGGATTATCATAGTTATTTCTAAAATGTGACTCATCCAAGATTATTTTTCAGAGAGTGCCATCTCATCAAGCCAATCATTTGGGAGGGTAGTAAAACAAGACATTTGGATCTTTTGCTGTCTCCTCTTCTAAGCTTATGTTGGCACAGACAGTAAGCAAGGAATTGAACAGTTCCACTCATGCTCTCTGCCTGATATGTAACAGAAGGGTTTTTTTAAAAAAAATATTTATTCAGATATGTTCAAGAATTTGGGGAAAATTGTATTCTATTAGAAGCATTTTTTGTCAGACTCCAACTGACTTAGCTGACCCTTTGATTATAAAAGTATAATGTGAAGATATACCTTTTGTACTATATTCTGTCAAACCATTGTTCCAACATCTGGACCACATCAATGACTGGCAAGGACTCTGTGTAAATTTGGACACAAAACTTTCCAACTCTATTATATGTGACCTTTTTCAACAGGAGAATAAAACTGGAACCTTGCTAATGCAAAACATATGCATGCGTTTCCCCCATTTCATTTTCATAGATACCTTATAGGTATTTACACTCAATGGCGATAATATTATTCTCACAGCATTGGCAGTGTAATTCTGCCTTTTAATTCTGGAGATCAGTGTAAAATGTTAGGAACCATTTTCCAGCCTGGTTGTCGGTTTTGAGAAAATTTCTGTTTTCAGTTTTTCATATCTACCCATAATGTAACTTAGCCTCCAAAAAAACATAGACGAGATAATAAAAATATGTAAAGAATGGTCCAAGATTACTAAAGGAAGATGTTTTGCTATTATCTAAGTAAAATAACAAATACAACTAAATGTTGCTCAGAGTTTCCATATTTGGAGCCAAATATTCCTGAGATTTGTTTTTTTATTTAACATACAATTCCATTTCAGCTTTATAGAGAGCTGCATGCTTACCATTAACTTATTTTCCAGCACTAGTATGTATTTATTCAATCCAATTCAACTCAACCCAATTTGAAGCAGTTCACAATATAATATACAATAAAAGCACAATACAACACAAAACAAGTTGCTACTCTAGATTATCAGATTTTGGGTACATATAAACAGTTGCATTAAAGTGTTTTCTTCCAACCCATAAGATGATACAAAGATATGCAGGCATAATTTGTTTAGTCTAGTAGGCACTCTCTAAAATACTTCCGTAAGAATGCAAGTTTACATCCTTACAGCTTACTGCAGGGCAAGTTACTGAGCACTTGGTAGACTCTTCTGCCAGTTCAAAAAGCATCCAGTAGGGCTGGGGAGAAGGCAAGTGTTGACAAAAAACTGAACTGGCAGATTTAACCATCTATCAGAATCTTATGGTGGTGTGGATGACTCCCAAGGACAGTCAGGAAAACAAAGAAATGGGTTGTCAAATGTATCAGTTCAGATCTGAAAAGGTTTGTTGTTTTAGTTGCGAAGTCATGTCCGAGCCATCGCGACCCCATGGACAACATTCCTTCAGGCCTTCCTGTCCTCTACCATCCTCTGGAGTCCATTTAAGCTCATGCCTACTGCTTCAGTGACTCCATCCAGCCATCTCATTCTCTCTCGTCCCCTTCTTTTACCCTCAATCTTTCCTAGCATTAGGCTCTTCTCCAGTGAGTCCTTCCTTCTCATTAGGTGGCCAAATTATTTGAGTTAAATACAAATGCAAAGTCCAATTATTTTATAATGTAATTTTTAAGATGAAATATAATATATAATATAAAATCTATGTATTTATTTTTATAAGGTTTGTAAAGAAGAGACAGAAGAAGAGTCCACTAATTTTATAGTAATGGAAGCTGGGTCTGATGAGCTGATATATTATGGGTAATTATTTCAACATAATTATGAACTGTGCATTTGTGAAGGAGACAGATTGCACCTTAAGCTTGATAAATAGTCCAAGAATACCAAGAGATCTTGAATTAGTCTCCAGAACAAGATGGTTACATACTATGATATTGAAGAAGCTGCTGAAGATGTGGCCAAAAGTCTTTGAGAAATCCTGGAGAATAGATGATCTACCAGATTACTGGAGAAAGGCAAATGTCTCAGTTTTTGAAAAAGGAAAGAAGGACCTAGGGCACTTCAGACCTGTCAACATGACAACGATACCTTGGAAGATCCTAGGGTAGCTCATAAAGCAATCAGTCTGTAAGCATCTTGAAAACAGTGCAGTGAGTACTAGAACATGGGTTAGTCAAAAAACAAATGTAGTCTGAGTAACAGCCCCTATTTTTTTAAAAAAAGATAATAGATTGTAGGCATGCTATAAACATAGTATTTCATGATTTATGAAAACGTTTGCCAAAATATTGACAACAGTCTGCTAAAAAGGTAATAGAAATGGATGGCATGCTTATTAAATGGATTCACAGCTATTGTAAAGAGAACAAGTGTATTTTTTAATCATATTGCAGGCTTTGGTCTTTGATCCAGTAGCCTTATACTTTTACATTAATGGGTTGAATAAAGGTTGGAGAGATTACTACCAGATTTTCAGATTTCACAAATTAAATGGGCTAGCTAATACTCTAGGTCAGGGCTGTCAAATTCACGGCCTGTGGGCCGGATGTGTCATGCGCTGGCCACGCCCACGCCCAGTTCAGCAAAGGAAAAAGTCGCAATGATGATGCGAGTTTGACACCCCTGCTCAAGGTAATCTTCATATGTCTAGGCTTCCATTCTGAAGTTTATATGCTGAATTATATGGGTGCAAGTGTAAAAAACCCTGCATGGTCCTACTATCGATCCAGTGCATGGATCTGTTTCCATGAGTTATTTAGGAAAGGGACACCGATTTGTAAAAACCTCAGTATTTGTTCAGTTTCAGGCTCTAAACTAGAACATAAACAAGTCGCTTTAACCTCTTCACATTAAACAACCATATTTAATAAAAAATAAATACAAAAATCCCATGATTTCAGAATAATTAATATAATTATTTTGTTTTCTAAAAGCATAATTTATGTTTGTATTTTTATGCTACTTTTTTAAAAATATAAAACAGCTTATTAGAATGACAGTGCAAGATAATTGTTTATTCCAATTCAGATAATTGCACGCAATTAATTTTCAAATACCTTCAGTATGAAATCACCAAGAAATTGCCATTTGTAGGTCACAGTTTCAGCATTTGTTAAAAAATGTATGTTTAACTCATAGAAACCTGTATGATGATACCCTAACATGATAATTTGATCATTTTAAATTCTATTTTTTCCCTTTTATCTCAAGTGGTACTATGTCAAAAACTCAGAAGACTGAACCAGATGTTTTTCTGCCTCCTTCCATCAATATGACTACAAGGTCACCTCTTTCTTCTGTAGCTGACAGAGAAAAGGGCTTAACTTTTCTTTGTAACAGACATGAAGAAACTCCTAAAAGTAAGCTTATAACATTTTCCTCTTCTGTTAAAGTAGACTTGTGTCAACATTGTTCTAGCCTCGTTCAGAAACTTCAGAGGCAGCCTTGCTAACAGCTACTGTATTTTTCTCAAGGGTATATTTTCAGAAAAACTGCTAATATGCTCACTAGACCACTGGAATGCTGATACATTTTTAATACCAGTACCTTTTACTTCTTGCTTAGCTTAATAAACTAAAAAAACAATGCCATATAGGTCTAAAACTATTTTCATTGGAACAGCTGAAGTAGCAGAATCTTTCACATCTGTATGTGCTTCCCTCCTCCCTCACTTTATCTTTGTGTGAATAAGGCAGTGGTGGGTTGCCCCCGGTTCGGTCCGGTTCGCGCGAATAGGTAGCAGTGATGCTGTGACGTCACCGAACCGGT
>JANHFM010002974.1:158913-168988 GCA_032468115.1 Grayia smithii
CCACTGTCACAGGAAACCCCGCCCACCAAGCCACGCCCACAGAACCGGTAGGGAAAACTTTTAGATTTCACCCCTGACATGACCCCCCATGTGCCCCACCCCCATGCATGTGCGCGTGATCCCCATGTACACCCTGCTCCCATACCTGTGCATGCTACCCCTCCCCATGCTCTCCCCATGCATGCGTGTGTGACCGCCTGCATTCCCCCTGCCGCCGTGCATCTGTGTGTGATCCCCTGCATGCCCCCGCACATGCATGCATGACTCCCCATCCCCCCTGCACATGCACACTCATCTCCTGCATGCACCCTGTGCATGTGTGGCAGAGACCCCAAAACCAGCTGGCTGGTGGGAGACATGTGCTCATGTGCGATGAAGTTGGGCTGGGGCGACGGCTTGCGTGACTGCAGAGACGGCTCTGCATGCCACCTGTGACATGTGTGCCATAGGTTCGCCATCAAGGATATAGAGTCAGCCAGATGCAAACTAGAAGCTTTAAATGGGATGTAAGGGTAATAATCCCTTCGGCTACATACACTGTAAGAATGACTATGTAAGCCACACTGCCATTGATTCTAGTAGTTAGATGCAGCCCTCAAAATATCCACTTAGTAAACGCTAATCACATTTTTGTTAAATTTGTCTAATTCTGTAGATACTTCCCCTAGATGGCTATTTAAATTAATGGCCATCATCATACAGGATAGCAGTAATTTAATGAAGTACCCTATGTGTTAATACTGAGAAAAGAAATACTGGCCCCATGTTTTTCCTTATTTTACTTTAATAACCTCGCATTCTAATATAAGAAAGGAGAATAAGGCTTTTTTTTTTTTTACAACAATAAAGAGATTTCCTTCCCTTCTTTTCTTTGCTCCAAATCAGGAAGTTCCAAATATTAAACCTTCCAAACTTTCTAAATAGCTATCCTCTAAGTAATTATTGCAGTTCTCTAATTAAGTTTACGCCTTTTGCAGCATGTTTTTCAGCTTTACAGTAGCCTTTGTGAAATAATTCCCCATCTGATTTTACACCACATATTTATATAACTACATTTAATATATTGGCAGTTTATTTTTATTCCTTATCTAATAACTCCTTGCATGAAATTCAGTTGTTGTTTTTTTACAGCTATAACATACTGGGTTGTTATTTTCATTGAGTTATCCAGCATGTCTCCAGCCTCCTTGTTTGGCTTCAGTTTCAAATATATTTTAAGATACACTTTTTATTGTTGGTCTTAATGCTTGTTACAATCAGTTCCTCAGTGCCTACTAAATTGTTTGCTTTGAAAGGTTACCTAGTGTTTCTCCAGTTACTTCAGCATTATTTTATACCATATTTCCTACTGCTTAGCACTGATCATTTGTTGTATAAGCAGGCATACATTGTTAGTTTCCTATACACAATTATAGCACATTATTAACATTTGAACAATATCTGGGATAAGCAGATTATTAGATCCTGATGAGAATTATCATATCACACAAGGTGTGAAGGTGAAGACTGTATGTTTAGACTATCTTTCTCCATGCCCACCTCTTATATTGAATTTGTAGTTCTGGAATTCTTGAATTTATAGTCCAAAATATCTGGAACATAATTACCTAATTCCAAATGTTTCCTTGATTTCAACACTGCATTCAAAGATGGCAGTGAAAGCAGCAACCTTAATAGCAATAGAACTATCTACCGCTTCATAGGACTTTACAGCACTCTTTAAGCAGCTTACAGAGTTAGTATATTGCCTCCAACAGTCTGGGTCCTCATATTACTGACCTTGGAAGAAAGGGAGGCTGAGTCAACCTTCAACTTGTCAGGATTGAACTCCTGGAAGTGGGCAGAGTCAGCCTGCAATATCGCAGTCTAAC
Organism: Grayia smithii; assembly: GCA_032468115.1. NCBI lineage: Eukaryota > Metazoa > Chordata > Lepidosauria > Squamata > Grayiidae > Grayia > Grayia smithii. The sequence continues at coordinate 160,785 of JANHFM010002974.1, forward strand.
CATTGAACCAGCAAAGCACATCTAGTTTACAGGATTTTGCTATAAAACAAAATTAACTTGGGTAGCAGTTGTACTGACCATAATACAATTCCATGTGTCTCAGCTCATAGATAAATATTTAATAATAATTCTGGAAAAGCAGGCATAGATGTCAGGTTCCAAGTAACGCCCCCAACAAGAGAAAACTCTGAGGCTTGAGTTACCTCAAAGTTACATTTTATTAGAGATATCATATTGGCACATCTGGGAAACACTGAATCTGAAAGCTGCCAGGTTTTCCCCACCCAAAGGAAAGTTCAAGTCCCTCCCAACACCCACAAGTCCATCACATGGTCTAATCCCAGCACCATCCCAACTGGAGATGCCTCCCAGTTCCAGCCTTCCAAGTGCAGGGCAAGATGACTTTGACTCTCTGAGAAAGGAATGTTATGACTATATATCACCAATGCTCCATACAATTCCCCCTCCCAATTTTTCACAGTAGTAAATGTGGCAGGTCTGAAGGCCCAATGCAAAAGATGGATTCCAGGCCTGACAGGATTACAGCCTTAAATGTGTTAAAGCTTACATGTTCAATTGAATTGGGCATTTTTCTATTTCTCATGTTGATTTTGGCTATTATTGAAAAAGCTGAGTACTTGGCTGGATCTAATGAGTACTTGAGTAGGAAGACAATGGGGGGCTCGAAACTGGGAAGTTGAAACAAGCATTTTTGAAGATGACATCAGCATAATATTCTCAACCTTGACAACTTTAAAGTGTGTAGACTTCAACTCTCAGAATTCCCCAGCCAGCATACTGGCAGAGAAATTCTGGGGATTGAAGTCCAGACACCTGAAAATTTCCAAGGTTAAAAACCACTGAATTAGTTTCTTCTGTTTTCCCCCTCTCCCAATACCAGTTTAGTTCTTTTTCTTTGCTATGCTATATTAAGATGTGAAATAACAAATGAATTAGGTATATATATAACAGGTTTTCTTGTTAACCATTGACCATCTTTCCCTCTCCTGAAGATAGTAGAGAGGATTTACAGCATTTTGAAACAGCAAATTTTGGAAGTAGCATGCATCATCATCATCATCATCATCATTATTATTATTATTGCCATGAACAGAAATGAGACAATTCTAGATAATGCTTGGATAGTTACAATTTGTTTTTGTTTAGTGTTTGAAAAACACACAGAATGACGTTTACTCCTTTGTAATCATAAAACCCACTTTTTGTTCTGATTAGACATGGCAGAAAACTATTAACTATGTGTGGAGATTAAGTATGTTTATTACTAAAATGCTTCTTGCCTTGCCTTCCAGAAAAGGTTCAGTTATATTCACTGAGGCATGTGAAAAAAGGCTTTCCATAGAAATAAAATGGCTTTCATATAACATGGCATTTTATTGTTAAACACAATATGATCACAGGTAGTAATCTGGGATGCAAATGTATGGATGCAAATAATTTAATAATGGCACTAAGCATGTACAGGAATATTTGCTCCTTAAATTAATGTTCTACCAGCCCTTAACTCCTTAATAACGTAAAGATTTCTAACCAAGCTGATAATAGAAGAAATCTGTGTGTTTTCCAGTAAAAGTTTTATGTTACATCACATATTTATTTTCCTTTATTATTTAAGGTACTTTATTTATTTACTTGACATTTTATAAATGGCCATTCCACTCTGCTTGCAGGAATGCGCAACAAAAGTAAAAGGAAATGTAACACAAAAAAGAGATTAAAGCTTCAATTGTAATCCAACTCACAAATGAAGGCAAATATACATGTTTCAGGATTATGTTTGCAGGATCCAAACTGGGTCAGTCACTGGGTCCAGAGGTTTAGCATTCTTAGTTTTTGGACTTGTGCTGGAGCCCATTCTCAGGCAACTTCTCTCTAGGACTCTGCTAGAGAGAATTTCTCTGAAGATGGGCTCCATTGGATCTTGCTACAATCAAACTGAGCACAGCATTAGAATAATAGAATAATAGAATTCTTTATTGTCCAAGTGTGATTGGACACACAAGGAATTTGTCTAGGTGCATACTCTCACAGTGTACATAAAAGAAAAGATACATTCAGCATGAATCATAAGGTACAACACTTAATGATAGTCATAGGGAACCAATAAGCAATCAAATCATATTAGGAAACAGTCAATATAAATCTTAAGGATACCAGCAACAAGGTTATAGTCATATAGTCATAAGTGGGAGGAGATGGGTGATAGGAACGATGAGAAGACCTGGCTAGGAAAGCCCAAAGAATCAAGGCCTGTAGCATCAAGCTACAGGATGGCCAAGGAAGCCCCCTGGACATGGGCACCAACTGCCCGGAACTCGCCCTCAGCCAACTTCCCCGGGTTCAGGGTCTCTGGGCTGAGGCTCTTCCTCTCCCTCGGCTGCAGCCACTGAGAATAGCAGTGCAAATTGAGCAAGCACCAAATGGAACAATGGAGGAGACACCATTGGTCATTTGGACCAGTGACCAATGAGCCTTTGTTTTGAAGAAAAATAATTCTCTGCTCTTCTTGCAAGAATAATTGTGTGTATGTTTGTGTGTGAGAGAGAGTATGTGAGCATGAGCACATAATGGATGAATCTGAGCTTGTGTTGTGGAATGGGTCCGGAGCTTCCGATGTGCTTCATTTTCCATTTTTTTTCAGCCTGTACCTATTCAAATTAGGATTAGCTCCACAGATTCAGGATCTGTATGGCAAAGTGGACTTCACAGGTGAGAGAAGCCTTTCCTTTCTGCTGCTCTGCCCACCAGTGGGAGAGGGGGGTGCAGGATCTTCAGAAAGGGCAGCTCCTGGACCTTCTCCCCACCTTTGCCCAGCCCTCTGCAGGGATGCCCTGGCTGTTGGCCAGGCCTCAAGAGTGGGAGGAGTGGCCTTGCAGGAGGAGCTCCCAGTATCTCTCTGCCTCTGCCTTTCTGCACCTGTGGACTACCCATCTCAAGATGTCATCTTTCTCTTCTGTTTCAGAGGAAGAAATCAGCAACATGAGGAGCGAATTGGAGAAGTATGGTATTCAGATGCCTGCCTTTGGCAAGATTGGCGGGATTCTAGCTAATGAGCTGTCTCTGGATGAAGCGGCATGTAAGAAAAAATTGGGTTCCCTTTGTTCTCATTGGAGGCATTTCCGAATTAGAGACTGAGTTACAGACACACTGTGTGTTCCTCATTAACCGAATTGCAGAATATTTGGCCTAAAGAAACGCAGACTTGCCCTTCTGGCCATGCCTCTTTGTGGGGTGGGGATCCGGCCTTAGGGAACGGATCTCTTCCCAAGCTCTCCAGGCACTCTTACCCAGAAGGAGGACTGTGCTGCTGGGCCTTCCTGCTCGTGGCAATGGAGCTGAACCTTTCTCGCCTTGTCTCGCCTGCAGTGCATGCAGCTGTGATTGCCATTAATGAAGCCATCGACCGTCAGATTCCCTCTGAAACCTTTTCGGCAATGAAGAACCCCAATGCTATGCTGGTGAATCTTGACGAGTTCCTGGCCCTCGTCTATCAGAGCACCCTCTATCAAGCCAAGCAGGACAAGACAGAAAACACACGGAAGAGGGTAAAATTTTCTCACGGGGGGAATTGTTGTAGATTCAGCCTGCTGATCTTTGAGTGTTGTTACACCGGAGCACAAGGTGTAATGGCTCCTGTAGCCGTGGGGCCCTACATTGCTGTTTTGCGGTGCCTGGAGGCGGAAGGGAACTGGGTGGGGGAGAGCCAGGCTTCAGCTGAACCCTAAGACATAGTGGGGAGGTGGAGCCTCGGGAGCCAGAGGTTTATTACCCTTAATTCTGTACGGCTTGACACTGCCCCAAACAGGCCTGGTGTACAACTTGAGGGTTCTCTTAGGCTCGTGATGCTGCTTAAATGGCAGGCAGTGGTCGTGGCTAGGAGAGTTTTGCACAACTTTGTGTTGTGTGCCAACTGTGCCCCTTTCTAGATCATGAGGCCCTGCCTCAGTCACTCATGCCCTGGTCATCTGCCATTTGGATTGTTGCAACATGCTCTATGTGGGGCGGCCCTTGAAGAATATTTGGAAGTTACAATTGGTTCAAAATGCAAGAGGGCAGACAGTTTTGGAGGCCGCTCAAGTGGAGGTAATGCGAGCTGTGCTGGCTGCCGATCTGCTTCCGGATCCAATTCAAGGTGTTGGTCATTCCCTTTAAAGTCCTCTGTGGGTCCAGGAAATACGAGGAGCCATTTTTCTTCAGTGGATCGGCCTGCCCAACTCATGCTGGCAGAAGCGGCCTATTGAAATTTGGACTAGTAATTTGATCTTTGGTTGATGTCATTTCAATCACTTCTCATTTGTTCCTTAAAAAACTTTTGGCAGTTTATAACTTCTTGCAGGTTGTTTGCAAATTTAATTATCTTTAGTGATGCTTTATTACGTGCCATTATTTATTAGAAGAAGGTACTGCTGCATCTCTCTGTAGCCTCAAGGCCTTTGCAAGTCCTGTCTCTGTGAGGATCCAGTGCAGTGACCATCGGAATCATCAACGTTCTGGTGGAAGGTTGTTGGCTTGAGTTCCTAAATGGTGCCGGTTTGCCTCTAGGTTGCCTCGGAGGATGCAGGAAGAGAGCGAGATGTGTATGAAGAGCTACTGACTCAAGCAGAGATTCAGGGCAACGTCAACCAAGTTAATAGTAAGAATTTATTCTAGTACTTCTTTTGCTGCCTTTTTGTGTGAAAGCACCTCCAAGGAGCAACAAATTATTCCATATTTCCAGGCCTACTTCACTGAAATGCTCTACTCATAGTTCTCTTCATCTTCTAAAGTTGAAATTAGAAATTTAGCTGGAAGTAAACAGCACAGCTGGGAGACATTGAGTAGTTAAATGCTTCCAGACTCCCCTGGGAGACATGTGCAGCTCCTGCTCTTCAAGTGTCTCAGATGTCCCTGAAGGCCTGCCTTGGTCCCTGGGCCTGGGGCTAGGGGATCTCTGGAGCCCCTCTGGAGCTGCTATTACTTTTTGGAATCTGTGTGCTTTCATCCAAGCACTTAGTTTTCGTTTTTTTAAGATACTATAGGCCACCCAGGATCGTTTTGGGGTCAAGCAACCTTATTTATGTAATAAACAAAGAGTGGTGAAAAGCTTAGGCCTTCTGTACAAGATGGAAATGGAAAAGCAGTAGTTTGTCTCTCCAAGCTTGGGGAGATGAGAAATCCCAAGGATTTTTCTTATAAAGTACTTCTAGACACACTCGATTGTATTAATGTCCGATATGTGCCAAGGATTCTAAATAGAGCAATATTCTAGGATTGGTCTAATGTATGTTTGGTGAGCTCTAGTGAGCAATACAGTATTTCCAGAAAAAAAACTTAATAGAATTAAATTCACAACTTTTAGTGCTTTTTTAGCAATGATGTTATAATGAATTTTAGAAGATAAATCATTAGAGATAAGTACACCCAGGTCCTTAACAAAATGAGGTCAGTACCCCCTAGTTTATGCTTTATATTCTGGTTTTGTTTTCCTTATATGTAAAACTGAACATTTCTTAACCAAAATTTGAAATTGCCAGTTTGAAGACCATTTAAAAATGTGGTCGATGTCATTTTTCAAAACAAGTGAATTTTCAGTAGTATTAAAACAATTTTACATCATCAGCGAAGAGGACACAAATGCTTTTAAGTCATTATGTAAATCTGGAAAAGAGTAGGTCCTAAGACACTGCCCTGAGGAACACCATGGTTAGGTGATCCCGGATCAGACACTGAGTTGCCTATTTTAACTTTCTGCAGCCTGTTAGACAAAAAACAAACAAACACACACACAAAAAACCACCAGCAATCCACTTGTGTAAACATCCAGAAATAACATGAGAATTTAGTTTCAAGAGCAGTTTATCATGTACTACTGAATCAGAAATCTAAAGGTTTTTCTTGGTCAGAGCATGTAGTCTAAATACTTTTACAATGAAAAAGTTGTAAATTACACAACAATTTTTTCCTGAAACCAAACTGTTTGCTGGATAACAAGATGTTTTCCTCCATATAGCAAATAATCAGTTAGTTTATAACGGATTCCGTGACTTTGCATGTAATGCAACATAGAGAGATGGACATGTAATTTTCAACTAAACTAAGATCACCATTTTTAAAGATTGGAATAACTGTAGCTAATCACCATAAATTAGGCAAAGTACTAGTTTGAAACTACCACACAGGCAGGGCTGGTCAAATTGCAAGGGAAACCTCAACATTTTGGAGGTAATTTTCTATTCATTGTTGCGTCCATGTATTGTGTATAATTAAAACCATCTTCTACAAGTACCTTAGCAGTAGAATTGGCTGGATGTCTAGATCTCAGTAAGGGATGCGGTGGCTAAGACGCTGAGCTTGTCTATCTGAAGGTCGGCAGTTCAGCAGTTTGAATCCCTAGTGCCGCATAATGGGGTGAGCTCCCATTACTTGTCCCAGCTTCTGCCAACCTAGCAGTTTGAAAGTACATAAAAAATGCAAGTAGAAAAATAGGGACCACCTTTGGTGGAAAGGTAACAGCGTTCTGTGCACCTTCGGTGTTGAGTCATGCCGGTCACATGACCACGGAGACGTCTTTGGACAGCGCTGGCTCTTTGGATTTGAAATAGAGATGAGTACCACCCCCTAGAGTTGGGAACAACTAGCAAATATGTGTGAGGGGAACCTTTACATTACCTTTATCTGTAAGACTAGGCAATGCATCTCATTTGATTTCCAAAAGGTACTTTGGAATACACCAAGACTGTTTTCAACTCTTTAAACATGATTTCAGATTTGCAGAAAACGCTTTCTAACCACAGAGAATTCAATTACCCGGGAGTTCAAAAAAGTTAAATAAACCCTTTCATAATTTCACTAGAGACTGAGGTGAAAAAATTATTCAATCCACACAGCACCGATAAGCACAAAAAGACATGCCCACACATGTATGACAAGATATTCAAATTGCCTTTGGCTTTCTAGTGTGATAGCTTAGGTTGGCATTTCATATTTTATGCAGAGAGAAGGGAGCTAGGTAACAATGAATCTCTGTTAATTTGTGAAAAATAAACAAGGCTCTTCAATTCTGAACAGGTTTCTTTTAGTTTTAAACTAGAATCAATGTCCAAATATTGAATTATGCATGCAGATCATGGCTGGACTATCAGGGATAACTAGGGGTAACTTCATTACACCTCACTTCAGTTGCTGATCTCACTATTCTAAGAAATTAAAAAACACAAAATAAATGCTAACTCCTACTAGTTTAACTTTCCAGCAATGCTTGTAGTCTTAGCCATATATTACATTAAGCCATGATACAGTTTGCTTGCTTGTGGGTATCAGGGGTCTCTAACCTTGGCAACTTTAAGACCTGTGGACTTCAACTCCCAGAATTCCTCAGCCCGCTTGTGGGTTAGCATAATATATGAAGCCAACACATTTGGTAAACCATGATTTATGTTTCGTGCAATTTAAGAAGCAGTATAAATTCTACAGAGGCAACCCAAAGCTACTGCACTAAGCATTTGGCAGCAGAAAGAGTAATTGTGACTCTTAAAAATAACAGATGTTCCAGGAGTTACCGTAATGCACAAATACATCCACAAAAGCAGCAAAAAAAAAAAAAAAAATTTAAAAGCACCTTGTGATCAAAAGGAGGAACTGGGGGGGAGGGGGAAGAAAGTGTCCTATTTCTTTATGCCCAGTAAGAAATCAATAAGCTGGAAAAAATGGCAAACCGGGTTGCACTTGGCCATAAATTATTCCGTGAAGGGTCAGCCTAGAGGTTATTAAGAGACAAGATTGCTTTTCTGCAATAAAAAGAGCTTGCTTCTTAGTCTCAGTCTCTAGCCACAGAACACAACTTTGCTCTACAGACTTAACAACTGCTTTCGGGAGCACTTATTAGACTTACTCACCATCTTTAATCAACTGGAACCGTGTGCTTTCTAGTTTAACAAATCCCAACAGAAAATAATAAACTCAAACTTACAAAAAAATTCTTTTTTTAAAGGGACATCTCTTCAAATATCATGATTTCTGTCAAGGATTCCTACCAAAAGGCAAAACCAAACTGGAAATCCCTATCCAGGTACAGAAACACAGAGGAAAGATTGGGGAATCTCTTATATCAGGGGCCTCCAACCTTGGCAACTTTAAGACCTGTAGGGCTTCAACTCCCAGAATTCCTCAGCCAGTAAAGCTGGCTGAGGAATTCTGGGAGTTGA
>JANHFM010002974.1:179489-192330 GCA_032468115.1 Grayia smithii
AAGCACATTAATTTGTGCTTAATAAATTGTAAGCCGCCCTGAGTCTCCAGAGAAGGGCGGGATATAAGTTGAAAAAAGAACACAAAAACCAGGACCAGTCTAGGTGGTCATCATCAAGCTCAAAGTGGACCAGGTGCTTCCATCTCTTAACACATCTTTTTTATTTATTTATTTTTCCTGGTTGGATAAATGGAAGCCACTGTCAAACCCAATCATCATTGGTCTATTTTGTAAGACATTATTAATTTTCCTTAATGACAAAGGTGAGGAACAAGAAGCAAACCACATAAATGGCCATAAGCACTTTCCATTTGCTTCTCCTTTCCAGTCTGGGACTTAGTTCCTTCAGGAAGTGATTACAAGCAACTGCTTGCTAGCAAAATGAATTCTCGTCATCACTATTTCTTTACATTTCCTATAATTTCTAATAACGTATTGCATTTAGTCATGCCAGCCACATGACCACGGAGACGTCTTTGGACAGTGCTGGCTCTTTGGCTTTGAAACGGAGATGAGCACCGCCCCTAGAGTCAGGAACAACTAGCACATATATGCAAGGGGAACCTTTACCTTTTATGTCTATTATCCTGTTCTTAGAACTTGTCATATTTAAATCTACGGTCTTATCATTTTCAATCTTATCCAATTATCTGGTTCTTATTCTGTGAAATTAACACGCCATCTATGTATGGCATCAGACTTTCTTAAAATTAATTTCTACGCCCATTGTTCAAAAATATCCTTCCAAACATCTACTGTAAAGTATTTTGTTCCAACAAATGGTATTTAAGTATTCTCCTTTAATTATAATCTTTATTTTCTTCAAATCCCCTCTGGTATCCAAGCAAATGCATATCATCTATTTTCCCCCAAAGAATCCAAGCAACCACAATTTTCCATGGGAAGGGTTTTTGATATTTTTGAAATTTTATTCCAAATCCATCTGGACCTTTAGTCCATTTTTAACTTTCCCTTTTACTGTTTATTCCAAAAATATTTTTTCTATGTTCACGAACTATAACTACAAATGTTCATTAACATTATATTTAAAACATATTTAACACTTAGCTACTCAATTCATAAGGCTAGTACAAAATGTTGGTTCACAAGGAGCATGTCCAGCATGCTCATGAGCAATCTCAGAGATTTGAGTAGCCAGGATTCGGTATCCAGCCACTGATCTCCACTGTAAATGCCATCCTGCTTAAGCAGGGATTTCTAGCTCACTGTAGCACTTACGAAAACTTGCCAAAAAAATCTTCATATCTCAAATATGTTTTATAAGCAGAAGATACCTGTTTTAATCATTTAAATCTCCAGTTGAAGGATCTCAAATACAGTGTGGGAATGTAAAATCAGTTTATGATTTTGAATCTTGTCAGTTAGATACATCAATGGTAAGACAGTCCCAAAGGTGCTTTTTCAAGAGGCAACTGGACTTTCTGGAAGTCCAGTTGCCTCTTGAAAAAGCACCGTTGGGACAACCATGACCTGGATGACTGAGAATCTCCATAGACGTTTAGCGATACACTTTGGGATGAACACCCTTCAGATGGTGAGGGAATATGAATGGATTTACAGAAAGATTGCAGAGTACAGGAACCATGTGTGCTTCAGTTTGAGATGCAGACAGGACAGATTCATCCCCAACAGCCTGCGCCTGTGAAGGGACACAGAGCAGAAAACATCCTGCAGAAAGCACAGCTTCAACTCAATGAAATAAACCAGAAAGTCCAGTTGCCTCTTGAAAAACACCTTTGGGTCAATCATGACCTAGATGATTGAGAATATCCATAGACAATGGTAAGATAGATGGTCCAGTGGTTTAACATCTTCTGAGATATTTCATATGATATGATGTTACGTTATAGTATTCAGTATACATACTGAGAGATACATGATCCAGAGAGAACTTCAATGCAGCTAGAGCTTTGCTTGCTGTATGTCATAAAAGTGCAGCATTCCATAAGAGAATTACAAAAGTAGCATTATGGTATGGTCCTACAAATTATACCTCTTTTATATATGCATGCAATATTACAACACATATACAAAAGGGGCAATGCTTTATTGCAGATGCTACAATGCTACTTTCATCATTCTTCCTCTCAGATATCACTATGAAGGGCTTCTCGTGGCTAATAAGACCATCTCCCATGATGAACAAGGAGGTTAATAGGCCATCAAGCTCTATCTGCTGCCCAGAAATCCAAATAGATCACCTGCAACAGATTGGGCATCTAATTCTTTAAAAAGTAGTAGATTCCATTGACTACTGCCTACATTAAAATATCAGCTTGATGAAGTGAAACAAACTGAACTCACATCCCCAAAGATGAAGGTTCATATACTCTGAATATTTATTGAGGGAGGCTGGATTGTAAGAAGGTGAATATAGTTTTAAAACTGGAGGAATAAATGTCAAAACCCTGCACTTTGCTGGGGACATACTCTGTGATAACTGAAAGTGTGCATTAAGTGCAGACTTTAGGAATGAAAGTCAAGGAGCAGAGTTAAAAATGGGACTATAAGGAAGTATATAAAGCAGTCAAGTAATGTACTGCTAATTAGCATTTGGTAGGTAACTAAGAAGGCTTGAAAGAAATAGAAATAGATGCTATGATGCAGTTATACCAGAAAAATCAGAAATGTGCAAGTGATGGTTTTCTTTATATGACACTCTATGGAAACAAACATTCTTGGAAAAAGCAGGATGAAAAGTACATGTTTTGATGCTTTTGAATTTTGGTAATGGAGAAGACTCATGAGAATACCATGAACAGCCAAGAAAACAAAAAGCATATAGAACAAATCAATCCAGAATTTCTGCTTAAGGTCCAGATGACCAGGCTCAAGTAGTTCACACAAATTAAAGAAATATCTAGCTCTCTTGAAAAGTCACTAATGGTGGTATGGCAGAAAAACAGAGTTGGAAGGGATCTTGGAGGTCTTTTAGTCCAATCTCCTGCTCAAGCAGGAAACCTTATATCATTAAAAATCTTCAGTATTGGAGCATCCACAACTTCTGGAGACAAGTCATTTCACTGATTGTTTTACCAGTCAGGAAATTTTTCCTAGGTTGGTTCTCTTGATTAGTTTTCATCCATTGCTTCTTGTCCTGCCTTTAGATGCGTTGGAGAATAGGTTGACCCCCTTCTTCTTTGTGGAAATACTGGAATGCTGCTATCATGTCACCCCTAGCCACTCTTTATTACATTAGACATATCCAATTATGTCTAGGTAGAAAAGAGGATGATCAGCAGTAGGAGGATCAGCAGTATGTTACATGAGTGATGGGTGCCATGTTGGAACATCTGAAGGGCCCAGTTTCATCCTGAATAAAATCTACCTATACTGTCACTAAAACTTGACACAGGCTTGACGTATCAAGGTTATGTAGGCATAACAGTAGCTCTTATGTGATTTTATTGCTATAGCTTTTTCTTCTTTATATCTTTTTGCTAGCTTTCTTTTCTCTAGATGTCACTCTTGTACAGCTGATAGAAAATAGTTCCCTGAATGAAAATGTGCAATTTAAGTGAACAGAAAGCAAGCAGCAAACTGATTTAGTTGGCCACGGTTGTCATATCAACAATAAGGTTTCCCCAGCAACTGATGGAAAGAATTATTTTAAAGGTTTATTTACATATCATTTGTAAAAATGGACATTATAGAAAAATCAATATTCTTTTCTCCATATGGTTAAAAGAGTAATTAAAAACAGCTTCTACTGCTATTTCTATGTTAATACTAATGATTCAAAATTAGTTTTGTTAGTGTAATTGACGGCAATGGAATTAATTAAGATTTGCTACTTACTCCAAAGTGTTGCCATTTTATATCCCAATGATTTACATATTCCTAAAGTGTTAACTTGATTGCTGAGAGAGAGAGAGGGAGAGACAGAGCACATAAATTATTACTGTATGTTTATTTGACAGGATAAACCTTCAGCACTGCATTGAGTGGATTATATATGCAAATTTCGCCATGACTAAATTTAATCTATTTCCCACTCAGGGCTGGAACAGGATTTTCTGAACAGGGGATGCTAAATGTATCAAAGCCCATTTTGAAATTATTCCTATCTTAAATCTGAAACTGTTGACTGAGTTTTCACAATGATCTCATTTGCATCCTTGAAGTGGTGGCAGTTTCATGGCCACTGGTGAAATTGGATCATTGGATTATCACCTCAAAAAGACCTGCAGATGAGACCCAAATTTACTTAGGTTTACTTAATCTGGGCTAGCATGTGTCATCTTTGCAAATTGTTGTAGATCCTATACTCTCTTTCTTGATTCCTACCGAGACTAACATCTCAAGATACCTGTTTCATCTTATTTGCCTTTTCTAAAATAAGTTTTTATTAAAAAGAAAAAAAAGTGAAAGCAATTTTATTGCAGGGCAAAGCATCAGGTTCCAGCATCGTATTATTTCCACAGTTACAATATGTGCAGCTCAAGGTCTCATGGATATTCTTAGAAAATTAAAAAAAAAATAGTGATTGACTGATACCCAACACATTGTTTGGAAGTATGCCCGTCACTCCAGAAAAAAAAGACAAGAATAACTGGATGATGAAGAACATTCTGTAGTTTCAGGGAAGAAGCTCATTAGACTGTCTTCTAAGAAGCTATTTTGTAACTGACCAGGCAAATAAAAATATTTATGGTCACAGTGGTGACAGTGATTACCACATTGTCTATCCCTCAAATAAAGGCTAAGTCAGGTTGCAGCCTGTCCTCTAGAAAGCTGGATGTTTGACTCCATCCAATGAATTCCATTTGTTGTAGATGGTGTGTGTTGTAGATTGATGTGGAAGGTGGCTACACACAAATGTGGTTGCCCTTTGTTGGATATTGATCCAAGAATTGGGTTATGTTAATATATATATAAACTGTTATGTGGCTTTAAGTATTCTGTAAATAAGTACTCTGTGGCTTTAAATGTCATAAGAATGATGATTGGCTATACTGTGCTCAAATAGCTGTAAAAGGGAAGCTGGAATCACAGTTAATTCCTTCAGCTTCTGCTACTGATGAATATACTGATGAAGAGAGACTGTTTGTGTTACTGGAGAGAACCGTAAGCTAACTAAGATTTGTGTTGGAGACTGTTTGTTTTGAAGACGTGTTATCATTTTTTGAGAAGAAGAGTTTATTTTGCAACTGAGAGTAAAGTCTTTATTTTTCTACAATCAGCGTTTAAGAGTTTATGTGTGTTTAACTAGCAACGTATCTTTTGCTGTTCGGTCCGTTGCACTGCTCTGCACTACTCTAGAGGGAAATTGTATCCTCAACACCCTTCATATTATTTCCCAATGTCTGCCCATATGGGAGGTACACTTCTGGATTTAGATGATGCATTTTCTCCTCATTCCAAAAGACCAATCTTACTAGCCTGCTCTTGAATGTATAATTTTATCTATTTTTCCCTCCGGATCCATCTTGTCAGATAGTCAAATTAGAAATTGATAAAACATAAAGCCTTCCAAATGCCCAACAATACTTGGTTAAGCAAAGAATTTGAATGCAAAACAGGACTGCTAATTTCCTCATCATTTTACTGTTGTATATACGCTACATTTCATCATCATTGTAATCAATTATCTGATTATCTGATTTTCATCAATTTGGTACTATTTGGAAACTTGTGCATCAGTTCAGCCTGGTCTGCAAATTGAAGGATTTTGCATTTCACATCATTGTTATCAGAGGAAAAAGAAGCTTGTGCACTATTCCATTGCTTAGCCTGCGTTCAGCAATGAGATTGTCAGTTGGGTTGCTTATTGAAAGCTTATTAGGCTGCAGAGAAGCTCTGAGATTATGTTGTTCTGAAGCAGGCATGTGATCTTGGTGTGGATTGACTTCCTATAAAGTGAGATTGGCTCACTTTATATATTCACCATAACAGTTTTGTCACATCATATTGTAAGCAGGAAGTGTGTCATTTTCATTTGGAACATAAGGCAGCAACCTATGTTAATCTTAACCCATCTATAATGCCTGGCCAGTATTCTGCCTTCAGCCTGCCAATCAAAATGCAAAAAGATAGTATGAAAGCAATGGCTTGCTCTCATTAGTTAATACCTAAATATCCACAAGTGTACATCTAGTTTTCATTGAAGAATAAAGCACTTAAAATTGGTAGAGCTAGAGTCTATGTCAGGGCTGTCAAACCTGTGGCCCGCGGGCCGGATGCGTCACACGCTGCCTGTGCCCGTGCCCATTCAGGGAAAATGTCACAATACGTCATGAGATACTGCCGTGACGACATGTGTTTGACACCTCTGGTCTATGTAATATGCTAGGTAATAATGCTTGGAAAATTCCCAGCCAGGCAAGGAGGAGGGATCAATTAGGGAAGTAGCCTTGTGTTTTTGTGCATCTGCAAGAGGCATAAATCTGACATCCCCTAAATTCCATGGGAGATTATTTGTTTGTTCTCAAGTGAAGGCAAGCAGATTGGGGATGTTCTTGTAATACAGTAAAATGCAATGAAGTAGTTGGACTTGAATCATGAGTGGATCTGGTTGCTTGAGCCTGATTCTATTCACCGTTACTGATAGAACTGAATTGCATGAGTTAAACTCTTTCCAGCTAAAAGAATTCATTTGTCCAATTAATTATAACCTTTGGTTAATTAATATTGCATTCTGTCTTGCTTGCAAGAAGTAGCTGGATTACTTTGAAATATTTTTTTTCCATATGAAAAGATCCATTCCACCATCTCTGGAATGCTGTACCAGAATTTTAAATGTTCCTCCAAACATAATTGCATAATTTTAGTACCACAAAATCCTTGATAAACCATTAATTAGCCACTGTGTTTTACTTACCTTCTATTTTTATTTTTTTATTTGTTAGAAAAGTGAGGATGGCTGTTAGGAATGGCTTATCAGAGCCAGACCAGCCTACATTTTAAAACAGTTGCGTGTAAATATCTCTCCTACTCCAAGTAACTTTGTCATATTCTAAAGTAAGTATTTGGATTAGCATTGTAAGGCATGTGGAGAAAACTAATTGACTCCCCACTGTTTAATAAAACCCATTTCTTCCTCCATAGGTAACTTTTATTTTTGTTTTTTAAAGTTCCATTAAAGCCAGTGGATATTATGTTTAAAAAGTTGTATGTAGGTATGGTCAATTTTGCTGAAAGATAATGCAGACAAGATGTATTGTTAAATAAGATAATTGAGTGGGAGGATCTAACAGAGTGTTCCAAGATAGTTTAGATTAGGCTATTCCTTGGTTGTTCTGGAAAAAAGATAAAAAATGAATGAATGAATCAATGAATGAATGAATGAATGAATGAATGAATCAATCAATCAATCAATCAATCAATCAGCACAATTTTATGCATTATTGGCTCTTGAGTAATTCTTTCAATGCCTGCTAACTCCTTTGGGCAATAAAGCAGAGCTAATCACCAAATCAATTAATTCTGTTTTATTCATCAGTCCATTATGTGTTAGCTATCTTGTTTTAGATTATACATATTTTTACTTTATACATTGTAACATTTTATATTTACACCTGCGCAGGTAATAAATACACCATTGTAGTACTGTATTATTTGTTATTTGTTATGCAAGTATTTTATGTCATCCATTTGATGTTAGTTTTGTGCTGCATATTTTCAAATTTTGCTGGTCATTGACTGAACAAACAGCATTTTAATTTGTTATCCTTAAATTTCTTCCATGAAGACATAACAAGCAAATTAAAATATGGCCAATTTTTTTCTCTGACATTTTTGGCATCATTTCCTATACATCAGGCTGTACCATATTATACTCTACTGTGCTGTGCTGTGCTGTGCTATACTATAGTATACTGTACTGTACTACACAGTATAGCACTGATGATGTTATCTAGTTTAGGTAATGAAATGTCTGCAAGAAAACAACCAAGCTCAGAGAGCAGCAAGGACCCCTATATTGTACTGTATTATGCGTCACTTTTTTACACTAAACTACACTACAATATATTACACTATACTACTACACCAATCAAAGTATGTCTGAAATAACATATCTTGTGTAACATACTTCTTCCTCCTCATCCCACCTCTAGCATCTTCTATGCATCAAATTAAAATGTAACCACCTTAGGAGAGCCCCATTAATGAATTATAACTGCAAAAAATGATGATAATAGTATGTTTTGAACCCCAATTCTTCTGAAATTTAGCTTTGTTAATAAGCTTAGACCCATTTTGAATTGTTCCTTGCCTTTCCATAAACTTTGAATCAGTTAAGTACAGAAAAAAAATATTAAGTTTGAATAGTCACTGTAGATAACTTTTTATTAATTGTCAATCAAAAACAGAAAAAGATGAGAGACATTTAATATATTGTTGATAATTTGCTCCTCAGTTTAAGTTTAATACTAAACTTAAGAGACAATCCTGTTATGTTCGAGTGTGTAGACATTTGCCCAAGATAAGAGAAAACCCGGATAATGTAGTATAGATGGAAATTCAATGGAATTGTTCTTTCCTTTTCTAAGAGGCAGGGTGTGTAGAATTCTGACATGCTTTTGTGAAGAATCTTCCTAAAGGAGTAATAATATTAATGTTATACACATGTAAGTGTTCTTACTAATGTCTTGTCTACCCAAGATGACCCTTTTTCTCAGTGGTGAAAAGTAAAATGTGTTACTACCAGTTCTGTGGGTGTGGCTTGGTGGGGGCGAGATAATGTGACTGGGTGGGCATGGCCAACTTTTTTTTTTTACTTTTTTAAAGCATTTTAAAGCATTTTTATTGAATAGACTGTAAAAAAATGCTTTTAAAAGGTTTAAAGAAAAGGCTGTGACAATCACAACTGAGTTGCCTGATTGTCAGACTTTTTTTAACCTTTTAAAAGCATTTTTACAACCTATTCTGCCAAATAAGCTGTAAAAAATGCTTTTAAAAGTAACAAAAAAGGCTCCAACAATCACAGTTGATTGTCAGAACTTTTTTTTTTCTTTTAAAAGCATTTTTTTACAGCCTATTGGCCAAATAGGCTATAAAAAATACTTTTAAAAGTAAAAAAAAAGGCTCTGACAATCACAGCTGAGCCATGATCACTGGAGCCTTTTTTTTTTTTACTTTTAAAAGCAGGAAGTAAGGACATCTGGGCCGGTGGGTGGAGCCACCGCCATTGCTACCGGTTCTCCAAGCCACCTGCCACAATCACTACCGGATCACCCAAACTGGTCCAAGCTGGGAGGATTTCACCCCTGCTTTTTCTGAAGTTTCAATCCAATTTTAGAAATTAGCATAAGTCAAGTTAAGGCAGTGTTCTAACCTTTTCTGGGTTTTGTCTCGTTAGTTGTCTAAATTATCCATGACTTATATCTATGATATGGAAGAAGCTGTAACCCTTTTCTGTAACCCTTTGTGAGACTTTTCTGAGCCTGCATGTTAGTATTTCACTTCACTAGTTCAAGGTTCTTTAGCCAATTTTTAAAATCCACTCACTCTTGGAGCTAGTTACTGAAACTAGTGAATGAAATGGATTAAAGGTCATAGTGCAGCAAATAAAATATGCTTGCTGAATCAGATCTGGGACATTTTGTGATACCTTTTTTCCTAAGTCCTAATTCTGCATAGTATTGAAGATGTATCTTAATGCTAAAATGTGACTCCTCCAGTACACTGTTGAATATGAATGTGACAGTGGGTGTCCAACATTTGGTAAATCTTGGCATTCAGCTGTGTATACCAAATATTCTAGATATATCTCATGAATAGATATCCAATTCCTTGTTTTTCAAATATACAAGTGAAGTTTATGAAAGACACCCTAATTAATTCATGAGCCTCGAGCCAAACTTCAAAAGGAAAACAGTCATTTATTAGGAGCATCATCTCGGCAATATTTCGGATGGAGCCAGAACCGATCTTACGCAGATCTACGCTCCCCCATGACCCTGTTTCTCCCCTCCTCCCTGGCCATGTCATAAATCACATTCTCCAATTAACTATTTTGGCTGGTTATAAAACTCCACCTTTTCTGCTAGGCCTGGTCACCTAGGCTACAATCTTTAATAAGTCATTTATGGAATGCATTTTCCGTTGGGGTGCTGAACGGCTTCCTCAGCTCTCTCCCTCCTCCCACTCATGGCAACTTGCAAGCTGGTCTGGAGAGCTTTGCAAGTTGGCAGATACATCTCATGAATAGGTATCCAATTCCTTGTTTTTCAAAAAAGGAAAATATTGAATTGGAAAGGGCCTTGCAGAACATTATTCTTTCAGTTCTTTATGAAGGCAGAACCTTAGTTGATAACAACCCAACCTCTAACTCAAGACCTCTAACAAAGGACACCGTTCCATTGCTCTAGTTAGTACTTCTGAAAGAAGAATCCAAGAATCACATGTGATGTGTACAAGTGAATATATGTAGACTGGAGGTTGTAGTTTCTGCCTGTTTGCTGCAATCAAGCAAAATGTATGGACATCTCACAAAATGCTTCAGTTTGGAACACCCTTTTTAGTGAAGTATTGGGGCCTGGTGTGCGTTTTGACCAACAGGCAAGTACTAGATTACATAACACCAGATATGTCACTAAAAAAAGGGGGGGGAATCACAAACTTTTGCCTCACTTATTTTGGCCATGTCATGCAGGGGAATTCCTGGAGAAAGCAATTATTTTGGGAAGAGTTAATGGTAAAAGGAAACCAGGCTGTCAAAGTATATGATGACTGGACACCATCAAAACTGACATCAGCCAGAGCATAGAAAAACTCAAAGAAGCAGGGCAAGATTGGAAGATGTGAGAAGCCTGGCCCGTCGTATTGTCAAGACACGACTGAATGGATAACATTATCAACATCATCATGTCCAGATATTCTGTTGTTATCCTCACTAAGAAGTCCTGATACAACAGGTTTCACATGATTCTAATCATTTATAACCTAATTAACAGAGTAACAGAGTTGGAAGGGACCTTATAGGTCATCTAGTCCAACCCCCCATTCAGCAGGAGACCCTACACCATTTCTGACAAATGGCAGTCCAATCTCTTTTTGAAAGTCTCAAGTGATGAAGCTCTCACAATTTCCGAAGGCAAGCTGTTCCATTAGTTGATTGTTCTCACTGTCAGAAAGTTCCTCCTTATTTCTAGGTTGAATCTCTCTTTGGTCAGTTTCCATCCATTATTCCTTGTCTGGTCTTCAAGTGCTTTGGAAAATAGCTTGACCCCCTCCTCTCTGTGGTAGCCCATCAAATATTGGAACACTGCTATCCTGTCTCTCCCAGTCTTTCTCTTCACTAGACTAGAGATGCCCAGTTCCTGTAACCGGTCTTCATATGTTTTAGTCTCCAGTCCCCTAATCATCCTGGTTGCTCTTCTCTGCACTCTTTCTAGAGTCTCACCATCTTTTTTATAGTGTGGTGACCAAAACTGGATGCAGTACTCTAGGTGTAGTGTTACTAGGGCTTTATAGAGTGGTATTAGTACCACTCTATAAACCTTGATCTTGATTGTATCCCTCTGTCAATGCAATATTGCATTGGCTTTTTTGGCTGCCGCCACATACTGCTGGCTAATAGCAACACATCTGGTTGGCTTTCCAATAATGTCCTTTACATAAGTAGATTCACTCTACTACAGAGTGAGCGGGAGGTTAAGTTGCTAGTTTGGATCTTTTCTAAAAAGTTTCTCTTACAGTTTAGCCAGAATTTACCTTTTCTAATTTAGATCCATATATTTCTACCTTGGCCTCTACCTCCAACTCCATCTCTGTTTCTCTATTTCCATCTCTCTCTGTCTCTGTCTTTAAGAAATATTGCACTCATGACAAATAGCAAAAGCAAGAAACTTGAAAATAGATGGGCTAAAGGATGAATAATTCATAAGAAAACACTTTTCTTTAACTCATTAAAATGGCCTGTCATAGAAATTTTACAATTTTCTTGCTCAAGATGAAACTAGAACACATGCAAATGATCATTTAAAAAAAAAAATCAAATATAGCCCTATTTTTATTTTCTTAAAAGCTTTAGAAAGAGAAAAATAAACTTCTACTGTGAAATAGCACAGATTTCTTAGTCACAAATAGCTCAGTCATCAACTTCCTGATATTTCAATTCTTAAGAAGTTTGACTAAAAAAGTGCCCTCTCTTTAATAAATGTAAATCTGTTTTAGACCTGACATAGTAGCTGAAGACACTTATATTTGATGGTACTTGAAATGCTCACTCTATGCATTTCATACATTCCCTGTCTTGTATAGCTTAGAGATATTTCATTGACTAAGTACATGTGAAAAAAGTGAATTATATGTATGCTTTTGAGAGTCTTGTAATAATCTTCAAAAGCTGCTCTTTTGCATCAACCACAATGATACTTCAGTGAATACATTTAGAGGTCATGAGTGGACAATGTCATTTCAGATTGCCTTCAAAAATTGTGGGTCTTCTACAGGAGCTTTTAAAGAAGAAAGTGGATAGCCATTTGTCTGGAGTGATATAGGGCAGGGGTGTCAAACTTGATTTCATTGAGGACCACATCAGGGTTGTGTTTGTCCTCAGAGGGTCAGGGAGGCTGGGGGTAGGGGCCAGGGGCATGGCCATGGTGGGTGTGGCCAGCTCGATGTCACTCATGTCAGAGGCACCTGTGGTGGCCAAGTGTTAAGGAAGGACTTTCCTGAGACCCTCCCCCACTCTCATTATAATCTTCTTTCCTTCCTTCCTTCCTTCCTTCCTTCCTTCCTTCCAAAGAAGGAGCCAGAATCCTGGTTAGTTCTCTCTAAACTCTCTAATCTCTAAACTCTAACTCTCTATATCTGTATATTGCTGTTGCTGTATTGTATCACTGTTTTGATACTGGTAAGATTTAACTGATTT
>JANHFM010002976.1:61799-76333 GCA_032468115.1 Grayia smithii
GAACCAACACTAATTGCTGGCATCTGGAACTAAGCTGAAGCACTTAGCCAGAGCATTAATTAGATGCGCCACCGATTGGCCTATTTCATGCAAATCCATCTCTTTTAGAATTGAACTGGTTCTGCTGATCTGTTTAGGTGAGGGTTCTGGGCTGGGCAAGACTGATTCTTTAAACCTCATGAGATCTTTTTTCTTGTGGTAGCCGGAAATCAGTGTGGAAGAGAGCACCCAAGGCATCATGACTGTGCTGTCCAAGCTTTGTGAAGAGGACAATGGGACCTTTGTGGATTGGTTGGGTCGCCCAATTCCCTGGTGATCCATTGGTTTCATCCTTAATAGACCAAGCAGCGATGGAACCTCCAATAAACCACTGAACGTCATGAAAATCTTCATTTTGTTTTCTGTTTATTTCAGAGGGTTTTTTAAAAAAACTTTGTCCAATATTGGGGAGGTTGGGAAGACATGACTCCAAAGATGTATAAAGACTGAACTTACATAATTCACACACACACCCAAAAGAAAGTTGAGAAACGAAGCAATAAAACAAAAAAAAAAGATAAAGAATGATAAAGAAGATAAACAAAAATCAGAAAAGGTAAAGCAACTTCCAACCTTGTTTACGACAAACTCAATTGTCCTTCCACCCCTCTTCTATATTACAAACTCTATATTACAAACCCCACTCTCCAAACTAGTCAAAATTTCTGCTATCGGTTCTCTGAACTGCTCAAAATTTCTGCTACCGGTTCTTCAGAACTTGTCAGAACCTGCTGGATTTTACCCCTCATGGTAGGCAAGCAATCAATCTTCAACTCTACACAAAGAACTACAATGCAGGTAGAACACAATGAGGAAAGTGATACACGAGGAGAGAGAGATGCCCTCTAATGGCCGCCCTTATATAGACAGCTTCTTAAAGGGCAGTAACCCTGCTGACTCATCCTCAGTCTTAAAGGGGCTGGTCAGCTTTAAATCTTCATTACCCTAACAGAATTCATCCCTGGAAAAGGGATGGGTGAGTAGAATAGCTTTAAATCAGTGGTCTTCAACCTTTCTGGCTTGATGGACCGGTGGAGATGGCAGCGTCGGCAGGGCCCTTTAGAACAAACCCTTTAGAACATACTCAGTTCAAATAAAAAAAATGTTCTTTGTCCCTCACAGTTGCTACCTGAAAGGTGTGGCAGATCATTGCTTACGTGGCCTTCACCACTTCAAGTACAGGTAAAGACGTGGAGTCACCAAGATTATGATATGCACAATGATGGAGAAATTCTGAAATCACCCACAATGGAGGAGTGAAAATGGCAGGACTGCCATCGCTGACCTATTTGGACAGGGACAAAGCAATAAGTACTTTTATCAAAGACTTTACTGTTCTGCAAAATTTGTCTATGGTTTACTTGCATCCCCAACTGTAATATAATGTATAGGGCACTCCTAGTCTTGAATTCATCACTGGAAAAATGGTGGATAATCATGCCTTGCCTTACATGTCATTCTTCATGTTAAACCCTGCCTGAACCTAGAAGTTGTGGCACATCCACTCTTTTCATAGCCTTATCCTTCTCCACTGGGAAGTGCTACCAAGGAACTGGATCACTTTAGAACAGTGGTTCTCAACCTTTCTAATGCTGCAACCCTTTAATATAGTTCCTCATGCTGTGGTGACCCCCAACCATAAAATTATTTTCGTTGCTACTTCATAACTGTAATTTTGCTACTCTACACATATGTGACTGGTCCGCATAAGTACATTATGGCACCAACCCCATTACATACACCTGTATTTGTACGGGATGTATGTGATAGGGTTGGTGCAATGATGTCATCATGCCGGGTACTCATATGTGGGCGTATCTGCATGTGGACGGACCGGCTTGGAGATGGATAGAGGAGTGGTGTCTCGGTTCCTAAGACCATCGGAAACATGTGTTTTCTGATGGTCTTAGGTGACCCCTGTGAAAGGGTTGTTCGACCCCCAAAGGGGTCGCGACCCACAGGTTGAGAACCACTGCTCTAGTACCTTATTTATGATATGAACTTTCTCTTGCCTCTAATTTAAGCTGGCTGAGTTTTGTGGGCTAGGTATTTTGTGGCTGAGGGGCTACAATTGTTTGTTCAACTCTTTTTGCCATTAAAGTTCTGTTAGAAAATCTTTTTAATTAAGACTAACCATGTGTCTGTGATTTCTATGAGCCAGGACAAGACAAACAGAACTATTTGGTGGTATGTTGCTGAAAACAAAATGCTGGTTTGGACTGATCTTGAACTTATACATTGAAAGAATGATGAGTGATAAATGAATTAAGACACACCTGAAATCTGGTAAAAAAAACCAAAACACTCCTTTGTTGTTCTCATTCTATATTCACTCTGCAACAAGGAAGAACCCTATCCAGACATTAATGTAAATTCTAAATAATTCTAAATTCTAACATTTAAATTCTAAACATAGAGGAAGGTGCATTCTGTGATCACTACCATGTGTTGATAGGGAAGATCTGAAATGAAAATCATATGAATACACTTGCAGTCTAGAGGAACTGGGAACTTACCACATGCTTAGAATACAAACATGTATTAAAATAATATTATTATAGGAGAGATATGGTTGGAGAATGTGTCACCATCTCCCCTAAATACATAATAGCTGAAAAGGATATGCTTGGTTTGGCAATGTCATGTCACAATTCTGCTTTCCTTCATCCTATTTTAGTCTTGGTTGAACATGATCAGCATGGTGAGTTTTGGTACTCAATAAATGGAGATAGAGAAGCATTCTTTATGATTCTAACTTTCCTCCCATCTTGGTGCTTCCTACATGACAATCCAAAGGAGGGGCACCATCATCACAAAGATTCACTTCTGTGTAACTACAAGATGAGAAAAAATCTCCCCTTTCTGCCTAATTTCATGCTGTTCAGGATAGTCTGTTAACTGCACATTTTAAATGTGATTTAGTAGTTATTAAGTGGCTGCCCCATTCTGCATCAGCTGTATCTTCCTTAGCAAATAACTCCCAATGAAATGCACAAGCAAGAAGAACTTGAAGATGATACTACTTAAATGGCTAATAATGTCCTCAGACTTTACTGTAGTTTTCAGCATCAGCTGGGTTGGACAGAATTGTTTGCAGAAATCCTGGCAGAAGCCAAGTCATTATAGTGATTAAATGATAATGAAAGATAAAGTGAGGAAGACTTATTTATTATTTAAATAATGCTTTTAGCTTAACAATAAGGAACAATAACAGGTCACAGTCATGAAAGCATGAAAAGAATGAGGGGCGATGAATATATTTACATACATATTTACATTAATAGTAACCTATAAAATACTTAAACCGCTATATCCTTAACTGTATACCTTTATCTTGTATATTCCATATATACATATACATTGCTATTTATTCCAATTTCCCTTAGCATTCTCCCACTTTTCTAGCCATATATACAATTTTGTCCAGATTTCGTAATATGCTGTCTCATTTTTATTTTTAAGTTCCATGAAGTCTATCCATTTCTGCACAGTTATAAATTTTACATAATATTTCTTTATTTGAGGGTGTCTCTTTACATCTCTGGGCATATTCTAACCTTGCAACAGTCAATATGTGAGTATTAGATAGGTTACATTTTTGTTGAATTTGTTGTAGTAAAATAGTATTGTGGGAAGGAATAAAATGTAGTCTTTCAAAAAGATGTTTATTTGATAGCAAAAGATCCCAAAAGAAGTAGTTAGGAGCCTATACTTGTTACATTTGAATTGCCCGCATATTAGTAAGCATATTGCCTGGAAAAATCTTACTTACTGATAATTGACATTTTTACAAGGATGAAACAGAGATACATCATTTTCAATTTACTCAGAGACAAGCATAACATATTATTTAATATAGGAATATGATTTGAAATAGTCTATTTACTGAGTGTAAGCCATAGTTGAAATGTGTCATTTCCCCCTCTCCTAACTAAAATGCTAAAAACCCTACATATTTAATATTTGTGAAGCTGGGTAAATACTTGTCCCCAGACCAGAAAAAAAAAGTCACAGTCTATGGATCTTCTGATGATTCACTGTGAAAAGAGTTGAGGTGATATAAATTGCAAATTTCAAATCCTGGGGATGTGTTAACAGTGTGCCATGGTTTCCCATGCTCTTCTTACTGAGACAGAGAAGAAAACTCTGTGACTGGCATAAGTCTGTTTGTGTCATTAGACTACTCATCAAGCATCCCTTGACTGCCTTACAAAGGGAATATAATTTATGATTGACATCCTGCCATGAGAAATCAACCTCATCATGTCAGTTTGAGAACCCAAGGCATCATGCAGGTCTCCTAGTAGGGTTTTTTATCATGCTCAAGGCCTTGTGGTGTTTGAACAGACCATTGTGCCTGCAGTGTTAGACTTGGGCAGTTGTGTAACAACTAGTAGTTGAAAATAAGCAAAAGGCATTAGCACTTAACATCAAATTGCCACTGAGCAACTATTTCAGTGGGCCTGTATTACTAACTGCAAGCTTGATATACATATTATGACAACTAATTGTAACTAATAGAATAAATTCTCTCTACTCATTCGACATTAATAAGATGGACGCATGCATTATTCCTGAAGCATATGTCCAAATACATGGAAATCCTGAGCCAATTAGAATTCCTGTTCACAGGGAAGAAGTCCAAGAAATTACATTATCATGCATATAGAACAGAGCTGTCAAACTCCCAGCCCACGGGCCGGATGCATCACACACTGGCCACACCCACACAAGTTTAGCACAGGGGGGAAAAGTGATGTGATGCCGCCATGATGATGTGAGTTTGACATCCCTGATATAGAATGTCTGTACACCTTAGCCTGACAAAAGACAAGGTTAGTATCTGCCTCAAAATGCAAGTGAATGTGGTTAACAGATAACATTTTCACTTTTATATAATCATGTGCCAAAACTGTAAAGGCATAATGTGAAAACTATCACCTATACAAGTGTTTGAGCATATCTAGAATTTTGCACATGTTGTGCAAATTCAATTACAGGTAATTCTTTACTTGTGATCATAATAGAACCCGCCCATTACAGTCATTTGTCAAGATAGTTGTAAAGCAGGTCACCAATATGACTCAACCAAAATTTACAAAAACATTTGTGGTGGTCATTAAGTGAATGTGGCAGTCATTAAGTAAACCCATTGTTCTCTATGGGGCGTTTTTGCTGAAAACTGGAAGTAAATGCCAAGTTTGGGCAAAAACATTGTAAATCATGGTCATGTGCTCATGGATGCCACAAACAGCCATAAATATGGGTTGATTGCACAGCATCTAAAATACAGTCACATTCCTGGGAAAGGAACCTGATTTTCAGAATTTTAGAACCATGTAATAATTTCTTTTTGAGAGGTCTATTGTAACTTTGAATGTCACTATGCAACCAGTCAAGGATTACCTGTATTTATTTGTAAATGTCATGACACTGTTAAGGACACTAAATCAATCCAGGCTGTTTTTTCTGGTCACTTGACCAATTCTATTTAATACACACCTCAAGGGTGAAATAGGAAATCTGGAGAACAATCATTTTGTTCTTTAAAGTAGATTTAATCTCATCTCCATGCTGAGTTAAACCATTTTAGAGACTCAAATAAGCACATGCACATTATACATGTCAGCTTTCCAAAATAATAATATCAGAGCAGAATGTTGTCAGTGCCACTTTCAGATCAAACTGATCTGATGAAAGTGACATTAGTTGGTAAGATATGGCGTGCATGTTGCTGTAGATGTAGTGTGTTATATTAAAGCACACACATACACAAAAGTTGTGTCACAGGGATCCTGATTCAGTTCTGAGGATTCAATAGACATTTAGCATGAAAATCCAAATTCTTTTAGATTCTTCTTTAAACAACCAGGCACCAGAGCAGGCAGGAAAGCAAGTTCCTTTATTTTCAGCATTTTAAAATTTTAATTTCCCAACTATGTTTCTTAGCAAGTGATAGCAAAGGTTAGTTAAATGAGGCAGATCATCTCTACTGTCTTTTCTTCATCTCTGTGCTTGATCTTTACACTTGCTTTTCAGACGAGAGTTTTTCTCTTCTCAGTTACAGCAATCCAAAGCTTTTGTCAGCAGAGCTATTTGCAGATTATGATCTGATTTTAATTTATGCATGCATTGCTTTATTTCTAACTCTGCCTACTTTCTAATTTTAGAGTTAAGGCCTTACAGAAAAGAGTAGCAATTTCAGCTTTTCAATCTGGAAGCTTTTCTTTGGCTGATAAATCTTTGATCTTTTTTTTCTTCTGTCATTTTCTGACATCCCACTATGCCTTCTGCATCAGTTAGCGATGTCCCTCAGTACTGCTCTAGTCACCAATAATTATCTTCCAGAGCAGAAACTCTGCCCAATCCAACTCAGATCTACCAACTCTCATTGTTCTTAATAAAACTATTAATCTACCTTCAACAGTCATTCCTGCCTGCTCTGTTCTTGTTGCCAATCATTTTTTTCAAAAACTTCCAATTCTTCATCTACAGCTAACATCTATATGAAAATAACATTTCTTCTGGCCCACTAGAAGAAATGCTAAACCTGATTGAGTTAAACCAGACATTCAGAAGACTGAATTCTCACTCAAGCAGATCAGTAGACAAATCAATATAGTTGAATCAATTCCCTGGGAGGAACTATTAAAAGACAGACCACAGAAACAGAACAACATGTTGTCACTTGTAGCTTATAGCTAAAACCTCTCAAACTGATTATTAATAAGCTAGGGCCTGCACTGAGTGGCAGGCCCATACTTGTATACAGACAACTTCCAACCTGACAAAGATTTGCACAAGCAATAAGAAAAAAAAAAAATGATGCTGACATCAACTCCGGGTTCTGCAAAAAACAAAAAACAAAACCCTAAATGTTTACTTTGCCCCTCTACCCATATCTATGCCAATAGCACCATCACTTACCCCAAAAAAACACATACAAGATTAGAAGCACTTACCCATGTTTTTCTGTCAATGTGATATAAGCCATCATCTGCCAGCAACACCTCTCTGGATTCTATGTACAACAAATTGCACAAACATATGTATGCATGTACAGTATGTATATGTATTTGTTTATCAAATTTCTACACTGCCAATCTCACCTAAGTGATTTTGGGTGATTTACAACAACATCATAAAATAATATACAAATGTGACAAAAGCACAGTTAAAAACAAAGTTAACATTTACAAGTTAAAAAGTGAAAAGTTAATAATTTAAGAAGCCTAAAGAGTTAACATACATGCACACATACATACACAAATAAATATATACAAGCTTGACATCAAGGCTCAAATCAAGGACAAAATAATCAATTTCAATCTTCCTGATCCTCCATGGTAGATCTCAAAATCATGGTGGACCCCAAATAACTGTTTCGGAAAAGTACAGCTTTAATAGCATCATCAAAGAAGATAGCGGTGGTTCGACCCCTCCTCAAGAAGCCGGTCTTGGATCCAGACTCCCTTAACAACTTCCGGCCAGTCTCCAACCTTCGCTTTATTGCAATTCCTGGAGGAAGCGGACTATCTAGATCTGTACCAATTGGGTTTCAGGTGCGGTCACAGCACGGAAATGGCATTGGTCGCCCTGGTTAATGATCTCTGGCAGGCCCGGGATGGGGGACACTCCTCCATCGTGGTGCTACTTGACTCTCAGTGGCTTTTGATACCATTGACCATGGTATCCTGCTGCGGCAACTTGGGTGGTTGGGGGTTGGAGGCACTGTTCTTCAGTGGTTCTCCTCCTACCTCTCGGGTCGCTCGCAGTTTCTGTGGGTGGGGGGACAGAGGTCGTCCCCGAGGCGCCTCTCATGTGGGGTACCTCAGGGGTCAGTTCTCTCCCCCCTGCTCTTCAACATCTACATGAAGCTGCTGGGTGAGATCATTCACAGTTTCGGGGTGAGGTATCATCAGTATGCTGATGATACCCAGTTATACATCTCCACCCCGGACCAGCGCAGGAATGCCCTTTCCATGATGTCCCGATGCCTGGAGGCAGTGTGGGTCTAGATGAGTAGAAACAGGCTTAAACTCACCCCCTCCAAGAATGAGTGGCTGTGGTTGCCGGAATCTCAGGGTCTAGAGGCCCCATCATTTTTAATGGAAGGGGAGTCACTTGCTCCCTCTGAAAGGGTCCGCAACTTAGGAGTCCTCCTGGATCCACAGCTGTCTTTAGAAGATCATTTGATGGCTGTGACCAGGGGGGCCTTCACCCAGGTTCGCCTGGTGCGTCAGTTGTGCCCTTTCCTAGACCGGGATGCCCTCCACCGTGACTCAGGCCCTGGTCACTTCTCGCCTAGACTACTGCAATGCCCTCTCCATGGGGCTGCCCTTGAGGTGCACCCGGAGTCTCCAGTTGGTCCAGAATGCAGCTGCGTGGGTTGTTATGGGAGCTTCCTGTTACTCCCATGTGACACCTCTCCTGCACGAGCTGCACTGGTTACCGGTGGTCTTCTGATCTGCTTCAAGGTGCTGGTGCTTACCTATAAAGCCCTACATGGCATTGGACCAGGGTAGTTGCAGGACCACTTCTGCCTGCATCCCACCGCCCTGTGCACTCACATAGGGCTGCACTCCTCAGAGTGCCATCGGCCAGACAATGTTGGCTGGTGGCGCCCAGGGTGAGGGTGTTCTCTGTGGGTGCACCGACCCTCTGGAACGAACTACCCACCGACCTCCGGACTGCCCCTGACCTTCGGTCCTTCCGTCGCGATCTGAAGATGTGGCTCTTCCAACAAATTGGTTGACATGACTGGGCTTTTTTGTTTTTTCAAATTGTTTTAAATGTATTTAATTACTAATTTTAACCTTATTTTAAACTATTATAATTCGTCCATTGTTTTAATGTTTTGTGAGCTGCCTTGTGTCCTTCAGGAGAAGGGCGGCATATAAATAAAATTAATAATAATAATAATAATAATAATAATAATTGATTTTTCTATATTCATGGAGTAGCTAGTTTCAGGTGGTCTGTCCAGGCACTAATCAGAAAAATGTTCCAAGTTGAAGGGGGCTTTTTTGGGGAGGGGAGATGGAAAAAACATAATATTGGTAGGTGTATCTAAGGGAGTTAGGAAGGAACTGGTAGGTTTGGCAGGATACCATTTAGTTATGTCTTGCTTGAAGCCAAAATCATTGGAAATGATTAAGGGAATGTACAAATGGGATGTGATTTGAGATGATTGGGGGTTTGGTATACAGATCATGCAGAGGAGGGCAAAGAGGCATAAAGCACTTTAGCATTGCCTTCTAACCCCAAAAGATACCTCCACGTTTTTATAAATCCAGATTCTGCCATCTATTGCCCATCTGCAGAACTTCGTGAAATATAACACATTTAGATTTTGGATTTGGAAATAAATACGTGTTCAATGTTGTATATACCTCTGTAACAAATGTATATATCACCTTTCATCAGAAGTATTGCAAATACACAGATTTTAAAAAGCATTTTATAGACAAGTATAAAATCAGTTGAAAACAATAGCCCAAAGGACAATAGTTATAAGCTATTCTAAGTCATAAACTGTTACTTGATCAGAGATGATGATAGAATTTGAATGTTGGATCTTCTGATTAATTTCCTTCCCTGTTTATTTTCCTTAGGCACGCTTATTAACTCTTAGATAAATATTTTTTAGAAAAATACATAATGAATTTCAGAAGAATAACAGCATTGTTTTGCATCATGGTTTGAAAAATATAAGATTTCCAAATAGTCCTACTGCAACATAAGAGACCTAGAGTCAGAAGAGCTTAGGGTGGGTTCCTTTGTTTTTACCATCCTTTGGAATATAAATGTCTTTATACTAAAAGAAAAATAGAAAGGAAATGTGTTCAACATATGGCATCCAAGACCATCTTATATTTTAAATCTATAGTAAATGTCATGGACAATTTTACTACCTTCTCTGCATTATATGCTTGGATCATTTGTCTTTCAAAGGACTAGTAAACCTTAATTTGCTTTAGCAGCTCTCAGTGGATTTTTATTATTTCTTACTGCTGCCTCTCAGCTCATGTAATTTGTAAAACTAAATATGAACTGCTAAACTCCATCAATCCAGTAGTATTCTTTTAATACCAATTTTTACATAATTATCCTCCAAACTCTGTTCAATTACTGTCAATTAATCTCATATATTGGGAAAGATAAGTTCATTTCATAGTGAAGAGAACCTAAAAAAGGAATCCTACCTTTCTGTTAGAAAAATATATTGTGTTACACTGAAAAAAACAGGGTGTGTCTAAAGAAGAGCAATAACCAAAGTATTGTAGTGCAGACACCATAAACAAAGCCCCGCAAAAACCTGATGAAAGACTGAAGATGTTCGATTTGGAAATCAATTCCACAAAAAATTATTACACTTTTGTAAGAAAATTGCAAAAAACCAAAAACAAACAAACAAAAAACCCCTGCAGGAATATGTCCTTGAAGTCACAGGTGGGCAAAGTCAGCTCAAAAGAGGTGACATACTAGCCAAAGTTCAGGCTTATGTATGTGGAAGAGGCACTGTATTTAAAATCAACAGGATAGTCATCATGATCTATGGTGTTTTTCTTTAACAAAAGCAACTGGCTAAAAATAATGATGTATACCATATTAATATAGAATCCATTTGTATACTATTATAGGATACATATCTTTTCTATATATCATTCTGATAAAATCTATATATCCATTCCTGAAATACTGCTGAGACCCAGGATCTGGGTACCTTTAAAAGTAATTCATTATGCGGGTTTGAATTTTATAGAAGAAATAGATCTAGCTACCTATATCTGCTGATTTCCACTAAGGATGAATCCAGCCTTCTCATAGTCAATATGGTTGGTACTAATTTGAGATGAATTTACACTAAGCCACACACTACCTACTCCCAATGGAGGGACATGGTAGGCAACAGATGCCAAATCTGTTCTTTGCCTCCCAGTCTCACTTATTCCTTAGGAATATTTATAAACCATTGTACTTCAGTTACTCAGTTATGTAGGAAGTGGCCACCAAATTCGTTTATGAATTTAATGAATAACAGGGTGCCAATTTGATAACAAGATACCAATTCTGGGATGGAGAAAAAGCCCTACATTGCAAGCCTCTTTGCATTAGGAGATTTCCCTTAATATTTATACCCAGATACAGATCTACTCTTGAGCAAATGAATTCCACACAGTTGAAGATTAGATAAAATGTACCTGAAGTCTATTTTAAGAATTCATACTTCTACTTCAATTCTTGGTCTGTAACATTTTGCACAAACTTGCACAGACATTGTCTGTGTTTTGTTGTTTTTGTGAGGAGATAGACAATTGAAAACCCTCCACTTCAGGCAGGGCATCTCACCTTGCCATACTTTGGCTGAAATTAGGTCAGCTATTGGCATTTGTATCAGTGGTGGGTTGCTCCTGTTTCGCGCCGGTTTGCGCGATCCGGTAGCGGTGACGCTGTGACGTCACCGAACCGGTTCTCCGTGACCAGGAGCTGGGCCTACCTGCGCGCCTGTACTTACTGTTCTCGGGGCT
Organism: Grayia smithii; assembly: GCA_032468115.1. Classification (NCBI taxonomy): domain Eukaryota; kingdom Metazoa; phylum Chordata; class Lepidosauria; order Squamata; family Grayiidae; genus Grayia; species Grayia smithii. The sequence goes on from JANHFM010002976.1 coordinate 73,370, forward strand.
CTGCGCATGCGCAGAATGCTTTTTTGAGGGTTTCCCCCCAAAAAAAGGTACTGAGCATGTACAGGGTGCCTGTTTGGCACGCACACGTGCAAAGTGCGCACGCCGAATGTGCGCTCCACTGTTCCAATGCACGTGCAAAGCGCTTGCATCATCAGAACCAGTAGTAAAGGTAAGTAGAACCCACCTCTGATTTGTATATAAGGTTATCTGTCTTTACTGAGAGTAGGCCATTCAAACTCAAGTAGAAATATGCTTGTTTCTTACATAATAATATTAAGACTCGAGTGAGAAGTATGTTTTCTCCATACTCCTCAAACACACAGTAGAAGACAACAATAAGGAAATATATAAGCAAATGTGCCTACGATGCATATATCCCAAGTATGCACATAAAACTGGGGAAGTTCAAGGGAATATGATAAAAAACCCTGTCATGTACTTTAAATACTGAATGAATAAAATATAACGTTGCTCTACAATCTCGTCATTGACTTGTGATCAAATGTTTCATAAGGAACCTTAAAGCAGCTATCTTCATAAGCTTTGCTCTCTTACACCTGTGCAGGTGCACATAATTATGATCAGCAGTGGCAAGAGGCTTAATTACAATAAATTGTGGTTTCAAATGGTTCTCTTCACTCTGTCAAAAAGTTATACTGTAATAAGGTAGGATTGCTGAGATATAAAAAGATGCAGAAACAAAAGGCATTTCTTATGTAAAATAGATTCATTAATTGGGGGGGGGGTGTTCTGCCTCTTTTTGAAGTTCTGCTGTGATTTAAATAAAGATTTTTTTGAGCTCAGGCCAAAGGTCCATTTAACCTGGAATCCAGTGATATGCAAGACATGTGCTTCCTCCAAAAAATGCTTTCTGTAAGAAGCGAACCAAATGGTACCAACTTTCTGTTCTTCTTGGAAGACCCAATGGCTGTATTTGTTATGGCTGATAGGAGCTAAAATCCAAATCATCTTCAGACAATCATTTGGAAGGGCTGGTCTTCATCAACATTTAATTTTTTTTAATACATAGTGAACAATAGACAGGTTAATATCAAAACCTAGAGAGCTGTTCTTTAGACTTCGGAGGATATGCTGATTTGGATGGAGTTGCAATTGCCTTTAAAACCGCCTGAATGCTGGACAGTCATATTCTACTTATAAGCCGTCCACTTAAGCTGGACAGTCATACTCCAACATTGCAAAGGGACGTTTATTAGCTTTGACTTAAAAACAAGCTGTGTCCATCCTTGGAGGTGAGATACCTGACACTTCAGTATAATGCAGCTAGCTGTAATTCCTTTCTTAGCACCTATAGCAAGGATTTTCCTTGTATAATGGGGGGCTGCACTGAGATTTCTGCTTGCAATGTTTGATCAGAAACAGGAAATGTTTTCAGTTGATGCTAGTCAGGGATACCAGTGTCAGTTAGAAAATTAGATGCTGTTTGTCAGAAGGACACAATATTCCTCCCCTGTAGGTGGTCTATGTTTCATTAGGCTTCAGATTGATGGCACCAAACAGTAATCCAAAAATGTGCAGTGGGTACATCCACCTCATTTTTCATTAACAGTGTTTCCCAAACACACTAGAAGCAAAACTATAGATTTTGTCCAGCTTATTTTTATCCTTGAAGACTCTATTGATTATCCAACATCACTGTTGGATGCTTGCTGTTTCTGTTAAAGGAAGTCTGGTACATAACTAGTGGAGACTAGCTTTTTGCACAGTCTAGCCGTTTGCATATTGTACAAAAGAGGGGAAAGTAGTAAAACTGATTTTAAAAACCTCTGTTTTTTTCCTAAAAAATAAATGAGCTAGGAGACTATTTAATTACCTCAAATTAGAGAATTCACCCCAGTTGAATGTATCAACAGTATGCAGGACAGATTATTTTATTAAAAGTTTCATTGAAAATCACACAGATAAGACATGTTCTCTTTCTCTCTGTGTATATGTTTGGAATAGATTGACATAATATAGCAATACCACTTGTACTCATATACCGCTTCATAGTGCTTTTACAATCCTCTCTAAGCAGTTTTACAGAGTCAGCATATTGCCCCCTATTTGAGTCCTTATTTTACTGACCTCGGAAGGATGGAAGGCTGAGTCAACCTTGAGCTAGTCAGGATCAAACCACTAGCAATTGGCAGAATTAGCCTGCAATACTGCATTCTAACCACTGCACCACCATGCCTCTCTTTTATGGCTATATTACCCACAATATGAAGCTTCCAAACTCTCTAGACACCATAAAGTGGCAACACCAGGGCAGGGGAGGAAGAGGAAGGATAGATTATTTTTAAAAAATTCTGCTTTAGCATACTTAAAGAACTCCTGAGGATTTCACCCTATGATTTCAGGCATAAGATTTCTTGGACCTTGTGAACAAATGTTTATCATAAAGATAAAATACCCAATTAAATACACAATTAACACATCCAAAATCCCATTAAAAATAAAGGATAAAATGCAAAATATATAATAAAAGTACTCTATAAATCATACCTATGTCTCATGGCCTAAATATTGTTGAGATCATAGCTTTGAGCAACATCCAGAAAGCAGTCCAAGTGGGAACAACTGGGAGGCCATTTCAGAGGACCAACATTTCTCCTTGAAAACCAGTCCTTCTAAGCCTACACTTCCATAAAGCAGGGAACTACTCTTATTTCTCCTAAATAAATCAAATTGGCTGCACTGATTTCAATGGGGAAATGTTCAGATAATTTGACACTACAGTTTATTGGGCTTAATAGGTCAACACCAGGACTTTAAGTTGCACCCAGAAACCTACTGATGACCAATGCAAAGTCCACACAACTGGTATAATGTACTTTCACTGGCTAACATAGAAGCCATTGGGCTTAGAAACAGCTGCAGTTTCCAAGTGGTCTCCTAAGGCAGAAGCATCTAGAGCAGTGTTTCTCAACCTTGGCAACTTGAAGAGGTGTGGACTTCAAC
>JANHFM010002976.1:87477-98697 GCA_032468115.1 Grayia smithii
CCATTTGTTTTCATTTTGACAACGGTGTGCTTTTAAGAAGGAGAGCAAGCGTCTTCTCCTGAATGCGGCGCTGGCGTTTGCTTTCCTCCTTCTCCAGAACGCTGGCATCAGAGGAAAGCAGCCAGGTGGGGAGGGGGAGTGGTAGCGGTGGCAGCCCCTTACAAGCACAGCGCATGGAGGTGAAGGCAGTCAAGGTGGCTGCAGCGCGCCTGTTGTTGAGGTGGCAGTGTGATCGCTCAGCCAGGTCAGACTCAGTGGGGGCTGCTTTGGCATCTCCCCCTGCCCCATGTCCCACTCTTACCAGATAACCGCCACCGCCCAGTCTGAAGGGAAACCACTGTGGGATCTGCAGTGGCATGGCCAGGCCTGGCCCTCTCCCTGCTGGCCACTGGAGGCTTTTGTGCCTCTTGCTCTGGTTCTTCAGTGGCGGGAAGCAGCGCCGCAGCTGAACCTCCTTCTCCTGGCCCTGCCATGCTTGCCTGCCTTCCACATGGCCTTCTGCTTGCCTGCCTTCGCAAGTTGGCCACAGAGATGCCGGGAAGGCCGCATGGAAGGCAAAGAAGGACGGCAGGATGGCAGGCCACGGATTGGTTCAGGGGCGTGGCCAGCCAGCGATCACTACCAATATGGCGAACCAGCCCCACTCTCTGCTACTGGATCGTCCAATCAGGTCCGATTCGGTAGCATTTCGCCCCTGCTCAGAAGGATGGAAGGCTGAGTCAACCTTGAGCCTGGTGAGATTCAAACTACCAAATTGCAGTCAGTCGGCAGTCAGCAGAAGTAGCCTGTAGTAATGCCACCCAATATTTGTTGTACAAGATAAATTGTTCTGTTGCTTCCCAGTGACTAGTATTGAGAAGTTGTTTCCTTTGCTTTACAGGCAGCTGGTGATCTTGGTCTCAAGTTTCTGCTGATAAATGCCAAGCCTACCTGGAATTATATTACTATCACCCAAGACTTGGTTGTAACAACCTGGCATATATTAGTGAAAACTGTCTAGATAAGGGCAGTGATACTGTCCTTTGGGAGGTCGGTCTGTCAGGAAGGGTGGGAGGATTTATCTTAGGCGACACCTTACCTTTGACCAAAGATTTGCTTTGAAGACAATGAGGTGTGAAGCTCTGTTTAAAACAGGCCAATAGGAATGGAATGTTCCTGTACTGGCTACCCTGCTACCCAGCTAAATTGCTTTCTGGATTCTCTAAGTGAATCTCTGGGTTGGAATTGAATTCTCTCATCTTACAGTGTGAAGAAACTTCAGCCTACATTGCCCTGGGAGTATTTGGTCTCCATAGTGACCATGGTAATCTTTGTTCAACACGTGCATATTGGACCTTGGACCTTGGAGCAGTTCTAGGTATTTGGACATGTAGGGCATTACTTCTCACCTATTGTCACGGTCAGATCACTTCCTAGTCCCATTAAGAGCAATTGTTACCAAAGAGCTCTGTAGGGCTGGGATATTTATTAGAATGGTCTTTCCCATTTGTCTTATGGTTCTGAAGAATTTCAGAGGATGCTTGAAGGAGCCTCCAAGGGATCTGAGAAGTATGGTAGTTCTATTGGTTGCCTGGTCAGTCTATTGGCATCAGGAGGTACTCTTTATAGGATTTCTCTGCTCTGAAGCAATTTCTTGCACCTTCTGACCTTACCTAGAAACGTATTTCTAGGTAAGATAGGGCAAGATGCCTGCTGAACTTCACAAAATCTTGTTTTCTACAGTCCAGTCCTGAGAGCCTACTATGGAACCACAGTGGCTTATTACAAGAAGATTACAAGCATCTCAGTAGGGACTTAAATATCTTGAAGTATTCAGATTGCCTTCTCCTAGTTCGTTCATTCCCTCAGAAGAAAATGTTTCTTCCCACATAGCCTGTGTTTTCTTACTATGATGGAAACTGTATTATGTTTGAAGATGATCTGAAAACAACTATACACAACAGAAACCAAGAGTTTCATTATTATTATTATTATTATTGTTGTTGTTGTTATTGCTGTTGTTTCTTCTGTTGTATTATATTATTTATTAGTTATTTTGGGAATATTTCTCAATCAAATTTTAAAAAGTTATTTCTGTAATTGTTTCAAAATTAAGCTATTTATCTTTTGATCTGACATGGTCACTGAAGAGGAAATGATTCTGAAGACACGTTTGAGCACGGAGTTCCAACAGGAGCGTTTTCTTCTCATTATTTTGTTTATATTATTTCTAAACAGGTTATTCACTGTGGGAAAGGCAGGATGTAACCATCATAAAAATAAAGCGCACTTTGAAAAATTATGAAAGGAAATTATCATTTGCTTCCTTTGTTTACTGCCTCCTTCCCTACAAATGGGATGTTTATGTCCCATTGGTTTACTAATTCAGAAAACCAACACAAAGAGGAGGGAGATCTGATCTCTGTTGAACTGGACTCTAGGGCATGCACCAACAAGCAGTAGTTAAAGAAAGGAAGTTTAGACTGAACATTAGTAAGAATTTGTTTGTATTGAGAACTGTTAAATAGAAGAATAGACTGACTGAAACTGTAATAGATCCCCTTTGCTGGTGGTTTCCAAACAGGGATGAATAGCCAGGAAATGATGATAATTTAGTGAATTCTTACACAGGATTCCTGGATTAAATGATCTATAAGTTCCCATCCAGTGCATGCATTTTGATTCTGTGGTAACCTCTGAATCGGTGGTGGCATTCAACTGGTTCTATCCAGTTCGGGCGAACCGGTAGTGGCAGTTGCGGGAGGCTTTGCCCACCCAGCTGGACGTCATCACATCCCATTTTTGACACTCTGCACATGTGCAGAAGGCCCTGCACATGCACGGAGGTGGTGTGTGTGAGCAAAATCAGCGCATGTGCGTGTGTGCTCACTTTTGCAAACCAGTAGCAAAGATAATACCACCCCTGCATCTGAATCCACTGTCAGATGCTCCCCCTCTTATTTGATCTGCAATAGTAAAAACAATATTAAGTACTAAGCCCTTCATGGCATAGGCCCAGGGTACTTGCAGGACCACCTTCTGCCTCTGTCCCACCGCCTAGTGCGCTCACACAGGGCTGCGCTCCTCAGGGTACCATCAGCCAGACAATGCCGGCGGGTGGTGCCCAGAGCGAGGGCATTCTCTGTGGTCGCACCGACCCTCTGGAACGAACTCCCCACCGACCTCCGGACCGCCCCCGACCTCTGCTCCTTCCATCGTGATCTTAAGACATGGCTTTTCCAACAAATAGGGTTATTTTAGATTATTTTAATTTTTTTAATATTTTAACTTTGTGTATATTGAATTTCATTTATTTTTATATATTTATATTGTCTCTCTTTTTAAATTCTGTAAGCCGCCCCGAGTCCCTCGGGAGAAGGGCAGCATATAAATGCAATAAACCTAAACTTAAACTTAAACCTAAACTATGAAGCTGTCTTTCCTCCAGGTAAGAATGTGCTTACTCTATGAGGTCCCAGCTATACATTAAAAACATTCTAAAATGCTATTGATCCCTTCAGTGCTAAACTGCAAACTGGAACTGACCTGCTAGCACAGTGTTTCTCAACCTTGGCTGCTGGAAGATGTGTGGACTTCAACTCCCAGAATTCCCCAGCCAGAAGAGCTTGTTAAGGTTATTAAGTGAATCTGCTTCTGATCACCTGAGCACAGGAAGGCTCCTGCAATTGTCCTAAACTGAAAAATTGGTCGCAAGTCACTTTTTTTTTTCCCCACTTTGAACCGTCTCTAAACAAACTGTTGTAATTTGAGGACCGCCTCCAGAAATAAAATAAATTTATTTATTTATTTATTGTATTTATATGCCGTCCTTCTCCCGAAGGACTCGGGGCGGCTCACAATATAAGACAAACCACAATAATCGTTAAAACCACATATATAAATACAATATCAATAATTATCAATTATTAAAATTAGAATTAAAAAATTTAGAATTTAAAATTTAAAAATATACTAAAAACCCAATCCCATCAATTGATCCTCTGGGCAATAATGTTAACCCTCTGAAGCACAGTCCTATCTGCCACTGTGCAACTGGAAACCATATACAGGTGCAGTAAGTTAAAATACTCTCTATGATGCAGCGGTAGAAGGTCACCAGCAGTTTTTCATTCAGTTGTTATTTCCTGAGAAGTTTTATAATCTCTATAATCTCTGCTGGGCCCTTTTGACCAGTGCTGCAATGTGAGCACCCCATGTCAGGTCCTCTTTTATTTGTAACCAAATCAGATATTTGAACATGTTCCAGTCTGACCTGGATAATTCTGGGTCCAATCTGACATCTAAATCAAGGATGAGATTTATAAAAGTTTATAAATTTATGAAAGGAATTTTTTTTAAAAAAGAGTATAGGTTGATCTTGTTTAGCAACCAAAATTGGATTTATCTTGCACACTCTACATTAGGATTCTGCATGCATTTCAAACTGCTAGTTTTAGTTTCCAAAGTCATAAATGATTTGTTAGCTAGGTACTTGCAAGAGTACTTACTCAATAGTAGGTCCTATTCCAAGTCGACTTTAACATGTAGCAGATTAATTGTAATTGGATAAATCATGGAATATCAAGTGCTATCAATATAAACCCAGTCATTTCCTATCCAGAATTGGACTGAAACAGACATCTAAGATATAGGTATACTTTACATACCCAAAAAGAAAATGTTTATAATGTCATGATTGTATCTGTCATCGTCCCTGAGTTTTAGTTTCTTTTTATTACACTGTGTGGTTAGAGCCAGTAACAATTTGGCAGAAATAGCAATATTTTCTCAGATGAAATCACAATATAATTTATCTAGCAAAGCCTACTGTCTGGCACTCAATTGGGAATGGAGAAAATTGTTCCAAAGAGGACAAGGCAGTGATAAACATGATAGCACATGTTGTTAGGTGTGCCAAAATGTTCCTGTAGTAGCAGCTCGTCTCCATCTGTTGAGAAGGTTGAGTGTTCTGGATGCTACTGTAAAAGCTCAATAGCATCAGGTTCAACCCAAGATATTTTGCTGATGAAAAAGAGAGATGGCTTCTACCTTCTTCCATCAATTATATCAATTATATTAATACATTACAATCTACCAACTGCAACTTTAATGAAATTAATGGGAACTGCACATTGATATTCTTACACTGTCCCCCATATTTTTCCAATGCATTTCACAAACTTTGTGCAAGGAAGAATATGTGCTTGCTTTATATACCTGCTCAATAACATTCTACAATTCTGAGTCCACTCCAGTCTAAACCAACCCTATACATCTCTTGATTTCTCCAACCTAAGCATCAAGATTGAAAGATTTGGTTCCCTTAAAATTTTTGGTCTGGCATGGAGGCATTGAAAAAGTAGCTGATCTAGTGTTCTGATCTAGTTAACACACCTAACATAGTTGTGCTAGGTGAATCATGCAGTGACAGAGGATATTAATAGCTAATGAGAACATGGTTAATAGTAACTATATATATTTATAATGGTTGGCTGTTCAGATAAAGAGAACAGGGAACAGTTTAATGAAGGAAGCCTAGAGGAAATCACCAGGAGAGAGAGGAACCTGTATGTTTTGCAGGGATTGGAACTATATACTTCCAGCCAGCAGAAAATGATGTATGAATTTTGGGGTACGCTGAATGAGAAGTACTTATGGAGGATATATAATGTCCAGATGAGGTGCAGTATCTACAGGTAATCTTTGTTTACTGACAGTAATTGGGACCAGGAACTCCACTGCTAAGCAACACAGACATAAGGTGTAATGTCACATGATCATAGTGACTTATGACAGCAATTCTGATAGTCCCGGTTGCCAACATTAGGCCAATTTTTCATGGTGGCAATATCATATATGCAACCTCCTGTTGCCTTCCCAGTACTGACTTTACTTGCCAAAAACCAACAGTGAAGATGACACATGGGAATCCCATAATCGCAACATTGTAATTGCTAGCTAGCTGCCAAGTGCCTGAATCACAATCACATGACCATGGGGACAATGTGACAACCATAACTATAAGAACCCATCATAAGTACTCCTCATTCAGCACTGTCATAGTTTCAAAAGATCGCAGAATAAGTGTACGTTTAAGAGAGGATTACTTCTCTTGAGTAATCCTGTTCATACTGTAGAGATGCAGCTTAATTTTTGATAGTGTGATCACACTATTACATACTATAGCACATACCTTGACATTTAGAATGCCACAACAAATCAGATTTTTAAAATCTAGATGTGGGTGACAAATTGGTTGCCTGATCATTTTATGTGGTTAAAACAGTTCTGGATTTACTGAATGTGTAGTGGAATTTATAATGCTAGTATCTCTTGAATTTCATATGTTTTAGAATTTTGTGGTGTGATACACAAATTTTAACAATGCCTCAAAATGTCCATATTACTGGAACTCAATACAAAAATGACCTGTGAAAAGTGTGTATAGTGTGAAAAGGATGTAGAAAGATAAATGTTCAAAGACATGCACAAACATATATGTACAAAATATATTAATATTGCTTCAGAGTTTTTCTGCTGAATGTGTAAATAATAAAAGCTAAGCAGAGCATGGAAACAAAAATTTAAAATGTTAGTGGAAATAATGATGAAATGACGTATCCCTCAATTAATGTGATCTAAGATAATAAAAGAAAGTGGTGCTATTGCCAAAGGAGTAACAGCCTGCAGATATTTAGGTAAGATTGCCATTCCTACAGTAATTGTCTAAAAACAGTTATTGATGTTTACAAACCAAGAATTAAAACCAGAGAAAATTTAGCTACTATCCCTGTTTTAAAAAGAGAGCCAGCTTTAACAGTTACTTCACATTGCACTGAGAATAGGACATATAAGAAAAATTATTGTTATTCTTATTTGAAATATATAGTGAAAATGAAGGAATTGGCTGCAAATTGATATTTTCCAAAGGTTGTTGAGGTTTCCTTCTCCTTTGATAGGAAAACTTTAATTAAGTTCATGATAATATTGGATTTGGGGATTTGTTAGTGCTTTAGTTGCAGAACTAGAAAAAATTCAAGTTAATAAATTGTTCCTGGCACATTATCTAAGGTAAAAGCTATGAGCAGAATATGCAAGTTTCAGTTAAACCAATTAATATAAGACCAGTAATGCCAGTTGAGAAATATTACTTCTATTCCAAAAGAAATAAAAGGTGCAGATTCTCATAAAGCTTCAAGTCTAGTGACACCTGATTAGACATTTACCTAAAACTGGATACCTCTATTCTTTGTTTTTAGCTTTACTTGGGAGATTCTGTGGAACATAAGTGAAATGTAATAATTTAAAATCAACTGGTCTACAAAATTATTACAATAAAGTATGTCCAGTAATAGTGATGATCCAAAAATATTATATATTATGTACCAGATGTAATGTTACACAATCAGAAATCATTAATCATTAAGTGGCAAGAGAATGGAGTTATACACACAGAGGACATCTGGCAAAGTCAATTATCCTTTTGTTACTCACTGCTTTGTTAAATATATCCACCAGTTACCTAAAAGATTTCTTCAAAGTTATGAAAGACACTAGAGAAGGAATAATGCAAAAAGCACGCAGGCCATTTGACTAAAGACGCCACCACTCAAATGAAGGTTCAGTTTTCCACCTATGATTGTTGTTGTTCAATAATCAAGGAACTTGATTCAATGCCTTTCAGAGTCAACTATTTTCCAGGACTCCTAATGCCGTGCCTGCTTTAATGTTAGGAGGAATGAGAAAACTGACAGAAATACTAAGCATCAAAGGCTTTCTCCAGGAAAGAAGATTTAATGTGCAGTCTGATTCAGTTCTAGCTTTGCAAAAGTGCATTATCATCAATACAAAATGTAGGTAACTAGTAACCAACTTAATACTCTTGCAGTCTGCAAGAGGAGCATTCTTCTAGAAACAGCTTCCTTAACAAATTCACTTAATGCTATTTCAGATTGTGCAGCTTATTCTGAGCGATGTATTTCTTTGGGGATTGAAAAATGTTATTATTTTTAGAATAAGAATTCATAAGGGTATGGTAGACTTCATCTCCCACCAGCATGAATAGACTTGTTTCCTTTGTTGCAACATTACCTTAAAGCCTTGCTTAAAATTACCAAAGCTGTGATAAAATTCAGGTAATATCTTACAAACTAGTATATAAGCTTGAGCTTTCAAATCAAAACACAACTATATTGAAATTTACATTTTACCAAAGCTTGATTTAATTCTCCAATTTTTAAAAAAAGACAAAATATAAGTGACTTTTCCAGACTACTTGGGGGAGGGGGAGGTGTTCTACGATCTATTAAACTGGGAGCAAGGAATTAGGAAGTATGGTTATAATACTTAAATTCTACAACTCTATCTTTGGAAAAATCATCATTGCATTTGCTGGAAAGCTAACCAGATAAGACCCTACATTGTACTGGGAGTGACACTTGTATAGTTGCCTGTGAGTCACTTCTGGGAGAAATGTATACACACAACCAAGAGTTTTCCTTTATTATTTTAGCTTTCTTCTTACCATTATACCTACTTCTCACAAAGTATTTGGATATAAAGATGGAGTCTTAAATTACTGTTAATGGTAACTGATAACTGTAAGGGTTCCTGTTCCAATTTATGTGGAGGTAGGAGAAGGCTATGGACCAAGAACTGTGGAGTACACTTGTAGCCCAATGTGCTTAGCATAGCATATCGTGATGATGAGAAGGCTGGAGCAGACAACTGAAATTATGAGAAGAAGCACAAGAAAGATGTAACATATAAGTTCTAAAGTGGAACATGAGAAGAGGTGGGGTTTCTATGCAATATCAAAAGGTAAGAAAAGAGGAAAGATTCCCCTTGTTATCTTTTTTGAAGTCCTCTGAACATAGAGAAATGAGGGGAAATAAGTGCAATTCAAAGGAATGATAACAGCTGTAAGAGTGATGGGTTCATGATAGTAGTAGGATGATCAAGAAAAGTGAAAAGGATATTGCCCTTGGCCTTGTTCATCATCAGCCTTTTTTTGTGAGCTTAATGACAACAATGAAATTGATATAGTTAGGAGAAATAATAAATTGATGAAGAATTAAGAAAACCATTAGAGAAGAATATAAGGTGCAAATGGAGAAGAAGGGACCCAAAAAATAAACAGAGTAATTGATTAATTGCTAAATGGTGTGAACAGACATTCCACATTCTTTGCTCCAATTATTAAAAAAGAACATTTGATATACTTCACAACTTGGTTTCTTAATGTTTATGAAATATTGATTTTAAAAAGATGACATCAAGTTGCTGAAAGTCTCCCAAATGATCCCCTTCGACAATGCAAAGCTGTTCTCTCTTATGTTAGAAATTCCATTAAATGACAAATTGCCTCCTTGTTCTCTCTCATCTAATGTGTTCAGCAAATATCATTTGATAGCACTGTAACTTACCTTATGGCAGTGATATGACTTAGCAAAAAGTATATTGCAGGCAATACAGAGACCATATCAAGTTTGCTGAAGTGTACATTTCCTAAAAACTAACATTACAACAAGAATGGCAACACAATAATAACATTTTTATACGTTTGTCAGTACCTAGCTTCTCTTTTGCAGAAGAGGCTGTGCAGCCATAGATATTGTAAATTTCACTTTTTAAAAGCACGATGGGTGAAAAATTGAATCATTTCTGTCACTATGCTTGCACTGAGTGTAGGCAACTATCCTTTTCAAGAGACAATTTTGCAAGGCAATCTATCCCTTTAATCACTGAAAAAAATTAGGATATGCAAACACAATATATCCCTGTACCATTTGAGAATTCCTAATTGACTGATGATGTTTTCAGATCCAGCTGCTACCTGGCAATCTAGGGACAGCAGAGCCCAGAGCCCCTATCTTTTATACCCGTTTATAGGTAAGTAACTGCTACTACAGATGTTTACTGATGTTTAAACTACTGTTTAAATATGCATGCCTCTAATTTGGTTAGGTTTTCAAGTGCTTATTTGCACTAAAGGGTCCAGAACTTAGGCCACAATGAACAAATGGCCATATAAGGATGCATGAATACATGAATATGTATTTCCCTGCATTTCTAAATGTACTGACATCAAATAGATGAAGTGTTAGAATATATTGAGATCAGTGGTGGGTTGTCCCCGGTTCGGTCCGGTTCGCGCGAATAGGTAGCGGTGACGCTGTGACATCACTGAACCGGTTCGCAGCGTCCCGGACCTGGGCCTACCCGCGGGCCCCAACTCACCTTTTTTTAAGAAAACCGCCAAAATTAGCTCTCTGCGTATGCGCAGAGCGCTTTTTCTAAAATTACATTTCCTGCGCATGTGCGGTAGCGCGGTTTACGCGTGTGTGAGCAAAGCACACGCACGCGCGCAAATTTCACGCGCGCGCGTCCACGAAGAGAACCGGTAGCGAAGGTGAGTAGAACCCACCCCTGTTTCACCCCTGCTCAAGCTCCATCAACAAAAGTTCCTTAGCATCATAGCACTATCAACAATTCCCCAAGGATTTCAAAATACTCAGATTCCAAAAAAAAAAAGAGAAGAATTAAATTCCAGATTGGCTTGAGGTATATCTGCAACCGTAGCCACACACATTTCCCGCTGTGTAAATATCATCATCCATGTAGACTTTCTTTATCTTCCCTTAGTCAGCAAAATAAGTCCTTCTATTACTAGATCTTACCTCTCTGTCTCTCGGCATTTATGGTTCTCCCACAGTGGGTGGTGTTTAAAAATAACTTCATTAATTAATTAAGAGTCGAGGGCGGCCATGCTTTTAAACGTGAAGCAAAATATCCTCATGAAACCAAGATTTTAAGACCTCAGAGGGACTCCCTTCATTAAGCTAATGATCATTCTAATCAGAAGCCTTAATAAAGTCATTAGTCAATCTTTGTCTAATGGACCAACAAGTCCACTTTGCTGCTGTGAATTCCGAAGATCTGGTTAAAGGAAGCCTGGAAGGGACCAGATTGAACACAGAGTTGGAAGGGAACAAATTGTCCACCCAACCTGTGCGTGAAACCCTCCAGTGATGGGAGGACACACAACTTTCAGGAGGCAGGTTAACTCACTGCTTAATAGCCCTCACAATCAGGAAAATCCGTATTATTTTGAGTTTGGTACTCTCTCTGTAAAGCAGTGGTTCTCAACCTTCCTAACGCTGCAAACCTTTAATACAGTTCCTCATGTGGTGGTGACCCCCAACCATAAAATTATTTTCGTTGCTACTTCATAACTGTAAT